>JAOSBP010116827.1:0-235234 GCA_027563825.1 Erythroxylum mucronatum
AAGATGACAACTATACCGCAGGATCTGTGCTATTGTAGCCGGAGGCTCTGGCGCAATGGGCTTGTGAAACTGACTTCTGATTGGAAGCCCCGCACACGTCACCGCGTTTGGTGGGGCGGGCTCTGACTTATGTTTTCTGCAGGAAAACATCACCAACTTTCTTGTTTTGCACACAACTACAATTCACAATGGCTTCAGAAAAAATGCCGCCGAGCGCGAACCATACGCCCAAATCCAACCTGACCCTCATCAGCGAGTGCGATACTTTTCCCTACTTCGCCACAGATCCTGCCCGTTATATGAAGCAGACACAGTCTTACTATCACCTACTGCTACCGAATTCCGAATCGACATTTGGCTATCTGCTGCCCTCTGTAGCTGCAGTGTTTGCCAATCTACCCGACTGGGAGCTCGACGACAAGGCTCGCACGCTGACTCTAACTGGTGGCCACGATGAACCCTCTCGCTCGGCCATTGTTGCCTCGACATGTGCGGCCATGCGGGAGACAGGCCACTTCCAGGTGCTCAATGGCTGGCGCGACGAGCTGTATCCAGTCTACGACTCGAATCGAGAATGCGTCTTTACTGTCGAACGGAGTGCCAGCGCACTGTTTGGCGTCGTCACATATGGATCACATCTGACAGCATACGTCCCGCCACGGCCAGGCTCTGGTGAGCAGCTTCGAATATGGATACCACGGCGGGCAGCACACAAGCAGACGTTTGGCGGCATGCTGGACAACACAGTTGCAGGAGGCATTGCAGCGGGAGAGACGCCATGGTCGACCATTATACGTGAGGCTGAAGAGGAAGCCTCTTTGCCTGCCCAGGTCGTGCGAGAGCGTGCACGCTCTGCTGGCGTCGTGTCGTACTTTTACGAGAGCGATACGCGAGCTGGCGGCCAGGTCGGTCTGCTGCAGCCCGAGTGCGAGTTCGTCTACGATCTGCCCGTCGAGGAGAGCACAGTACCCAAACCAAACGACAACGAGGTCGACGGCTTCGAGCTCATGAGCGTTGCGGCCGTCAAGGACGCCATGGCCATGGGCCAGTTCAAGCCAAACTGCGCGCTTGTGCTGCTCGACTTCTTCATCCGGCATGGACTGCTAGTGGCTGAGGAAGAGAAGGACTACCTCGAGATCTCGGCGCGCCTGCACCGCGTGTTTGAGTTTCCCACTGGCGTGCCTGGGCCATTGGGTGCGAAGAAATCTGAAGCTTGAAGAGGGCCAAAAAAACAACTGCATAGAAGTCACGAACTAAATGATAGCGAGAATACCACTCTTAATCTTTTCAACTCATTTTGAGCACATACAATTATGACCAGTCTGTTCAAGCGACTATTCTTCCTTGTGCGTCAAGATCCAGTCGTCGACCTTGAGTTGTGGAGCTGTTCTTGCTCCACCTAGATGCTCGAGACAGCTTTGACTTGTCTCACTCTTCATGCGGCCAAGCAGTTGGCAATGTCTCAGTAGGTCCTGTCAAGGTCAAATAGCTGAGCTATGCGCTTTCCTGGAGGAAAAGAGGCCATTTTCTGTTCCTCTGCCCTTGCATGCCCATTGCTCGACTCCTTAGAGGGAACATCGTCCAGCACTTGGACGCGATCCTCTAACTTCTTCTCTGTGGCCTCATGATTTTGTCCACCTCAGGAAGGCTTTCAGTGTCACTTTGGTCTCTAAAAGATGCCAAGTTTTATTTGGCACAAGAAATGTCGCCGTTTACTTCTTGATCAGCATGTACACGTAGTCGATGCGCAAGCTCGTCAGCTTCTTGAATGGTCCTTCGAGGAACAGCAGCAGGCCGCCGAATGAAATGTAGACTTTGCTGTATTTCACAACCACTTGTCAGTCACCATGGCCTCTTACTAGTGCACTGGTCCCGAAGACAATTAAAACTTACAGGTTCTCGCTCGCGCCCTCTTCAAACCGGTATATCTTGCCCCGACACACATAGTCAAAGTCGTCGGCCAGCGTGCGTTCGTGGCTGCGCTGAAGGTCGCGCCAGCCTTTGGCCTCTTTTGTGCCGTCAAGGCTCAGCGTCGACGCCAGCACCAGCTGGATTGTTTCGCCAACGCTGACTGGATAAATTTCCGTGTTGACGTCCAAGGTCATGGCGGTATCATGGTTGGCAGCCGAGGTCCCCGAGATGCGGGCGACGCGGTCGTACTTCTTGTCATTGAGCCCTGTGATTGTGAACGTCTCGTCAAACAGCTGGGCGTCTGCAGCGCTGGCAAAGTCGGCCATCTTTCTCGATTTCTTGAGGGAGAATCGAGTTTTGGCAGCTGTGAGAGGGAGAAGAATTGAATTGGCTACAGAGCAAAAGCTGTCCGACTGTCCAGGAAGAAAGGAAAGGTTCGTGTTGTTCAGAACCAAAAAAAAAGTGCCGCAGACGCGGCCGCGAAACTGAAGTCGAAGAAAGCTTGGCGTGGATTTTCTTATATAAACTCCTTTGGGAAGCTTCCCATGTTGTGACCTCACCAACCCCGTGCTTCATTCGAAAATTTGGAAGAGGAGACCATGTCATTCAGGAAGCGAAATGTAGCTCTCTCAAGGTCCTCGCAGCACGAATCTTCGACATCATCCTCATCAGTCCGGGAACCGTCGTCATCGCCGCCAAAGGGCACCCGTCCTAGTCCAGTGGATGGCAAGCTTACGACGTCAACTGGAACCCCTTCGCTGGACCGTCTACTTGCTGGTCATGCAGGTTTGGTTCTAGGGTCTTCGGTGCTGCTGCACGACGGTGGTGTCACAGATGCAGTGTCCGGTGTGCTGTTACGAAATTTTGCGGCCGAGGGCGTGTGCCAGGGCCACCGCGTGCATGTCGTGGGAGTGACTTCAAGCCAGCAGCAATGGACGCGAGAGCTACCGGGAGTGGTGGGCATTGCACGGGACGGCGAGGAGCAGGGCAAAGAGGGCAGCAGTAAGAGCAAGGACGAGGCCAGAGAGCGCATGAAGATTGCATGGCGATACGAGCGGCTGGGCCAGTTTGACAGTCAAGGTACGATGAATGAAAAATTCTCTCTATATGCATCCTCTTGTTCCGTGCATAAGGTCAACAGCAGGCTGACTATATGATAATTCTGAATTCAGCGGCCAAAGATCGAAGTTCAGTAGCACCAGGATCACCCAACCAAGAAACAGCTACAGACACCGAGCCAGAGCCATTCTGCCATGTCTTTGATCTCACCAAGCGTCTTGAAAATCCAGCTATCTCACAGTTGCTAAGCTTTCTCACGCCAGATCCCACTGGCAAGTCTGCGTCACCGTTTGCCAAAATCATCGAAACCCTGCATGCCGAACTGTCGTCTGCACCTCCATCTCAGCTCCACAGGCTCATTATTCCATCCATTCTATCTCCTGCAGTTTACGCTCCCCAGGCTGCAGAGCCGCAGCATTTTCTTCAGTTCCTTCACGCCGTTCGGGGACTTTTAAGGCAGCACGCCTCGAAACTAACGGCAATCATTTCACTCCCGCTGCAGCTCTATCCTCGTTCAAGCAGCCTCATCCGTTGGTCAGAGCTTCTGAATGACGGCGTATTTGAATTAGCGCCATTTCCGCATCAGACTAATGATGGTCTGGCGCAGACTGGAGCAGCCACTGCTCTTGAGGAACAGCCCCAGGGGATGTTCAAGATCCATAAATTGCCAGTTTTCCATGAGCGTGGTGGTGGAGCAGGCGGCCTGAAGGGTATGAGCGACGATTTTGCCTACACCATCAGTCGCCGTCGCTTCGCCATTAAACCCTTCAGCTTGCCTCCAGCAGAGGGTGATACTGATGCCCAGCAGGGTCAAGCCAACGGCGGACAAGCCATGCCAAGCAAGGAGAAGATGGACTTCTGATGCTGATTTCGCGGCACTTCAAGCGATTCTTCTTTGCAGATAAGGTACAGATTCTAGTCCTCGCGAAGACGCGGATCGATCATGTTCTGCATCTCAATCTGCTCATAGCCACCTTGGCTCAGCGCTGAGCCAAAATTGTGGCTGTACGTTCGGCCATAGCCCGGATCAAGATTATTCTGAGCGGCGCCCGAGATTCTGGCCCTGACAGCATCACCCAAGCAAGAAGACAGGATCAAGTAAGCTGTCGTGCCTGGTCAGGTGACGTATCCGACTGATCTATCCAGGTCAGAAACTTACCGATAAACAAGACAAATGGTACTCCCACGATCAGTGCCAACAGCCAAAGCACATTCATCTTCTATTGTTGATCCACATTCAAACTACCAGAGGATAATGCAGACGATCAAGTGCTGGTCGATTTAAGGTTGCCCAGTGCCAAGGACGGAAGCCGTCCGTCAGTTGCTGGCGACCTCACATCTCATGAAATATTTTTCCCCAGTGACTCTGCTTCTTTCGACAAGCGTTTGGCAGCAATCACAAACAAAGCCTCGGCGCTCATCCAGTCGGTGCTCTCTTGAGTGAGGTACTTGCTAGTACTGGTTAGCACGATAATGGAGCCTCCGTAGGTATGCTGCAAATTTCTTTCCACCAAACGCTACTTCTCTTATATGATTATAACCAAAAATCTCACAATCTGTCAATCTTCTGAGCCACAATGTTGGCCCTGTGACGACAAACCATTTTTACCCAGCTCACTATGAACTTCTACATCTTCACAAACATATTTGAATCTGATTTTTACACCGAGCTAGCAGCTAACAGGACTCCAACACAGACAATCAAAGAGTTGAGGTTCCAATCCTCTGAGACGTCCAAATATTGTAAACATGGCGGCAATTGAAGTGGATCTTCCCATTCCAATATTCCTCAACGGTAATAAGCACTATGTCTTCTCCATTACCCACGCCGCCTATTTGCGTGCCCAACATCGCGTCGTTGGTGTTCTCATCGGCACACTCCCACAATCGCCGCAGCAGAATGTCTTCCTAGGACTGCCCGTGCAGCTTATGGCTGAAGAAGCTCGGCTGCTTGTCCGTAAAGGTGTCTGCTTCGTTGTGTCAGACGCTGCTGCACATCGTGAGGGCTTTAGACGACTGTGCTCGCCGGAAGGTGAGCAGGAACGACTGCGCTGGCTTGAGACACTTCGGGATGCCGGCATGGAAGCAAATCGGGCCCGTGAGACTGTGTCAAAAGGCAAGATGGAGCGTGCTCTGGGCAAGATGGACTCTGCCAAACGCGAGCAGGCTTTGCGGAGTCTGGCCGCACGGCAGCGAGCAGAGAACGCGCAGCAGGCCATTGCTGTCCTCGAAGAAGAGGATGACTCTATTTTTCCAAGCTACGAGCTTGCATCTTCTCCTGTTCCAAAGGCGAAAAGCACAGCTGATGAGCGGCCTGCCCTTGCAGTGACACCGACAAGTTCATATCCGCCATTTTCGGTACCACAGCCTTCAGCTTCAAGCAACCTTCCGCCAGCCTCCCCTTCATACCCGCTCTTTGCCTACCTGCACTCCCTGCCTGGCAGCAACTACTACTCGTCGCCAGGCCTGCGCTTCGGCTGTGAGTATCTGGTATACCCGGGCGACCCGCTACGCTTCCACAGCCATTTCTTGGCGGTAGGAAGGCGCTGGCAGGACGAGTTCGAGCTGCTGCAGCTCATCGGTGGCGGAAGACTAGGGACGGGAGTGAAGAAGGGGTTTCTAGTCGGGGGTGTCGAAGAGAGCCAGTCTCAGCAACAAGAAGCAGAAGAAGACGATGATGGCGTTGGCCACGTGCGCTGCTTCTGCATCGAGTGGGCCGGCATGTAGTCTTTTCTCTTTTCGACAACCGGTCAAATAGAACTAGAAAGGACAAAAAATAGATTTGTAAAACTCTGCATAGCCCTCGCATAGGTTCTCTTTTTGGCTCCCCTCTACGAGGGCATGGGTCCAGAGAATAATTATAACAATGACTTTCTCTTAATTCGAAGGATCCGTGCATTACCTGAACAAGCTTTTAACTCTCCATGATTACTTTGAAAATGCTTTCTCTTCTGAACTAAAGATATCATCTACGGTACAAACAAGCGCGAAAACGCCACCACGTCGCGCCGGCAGCATACGCAGCTGCCAAAGTTGTTCATAGCCAGGTTGACGCGGCAGTCCTCGCACAGCGACAGGCACCGGCAGGGCCAGACCAGGATGGTTCGGGGATCAGAGTGGCAGACAACGCACTGGGGGCCGGCATCGCCCATTCCCGATGCGCCTGCGCTCCAGGAAGACGTTGCAGCGGCCGCCGAAGAAGAACTCTCTGCAGCACCGCGCGCCTGGCGCTTCTGCCAGCAGTCGGCGCGGCGCGACAGCACAATGCGCTCGAGGAGTGCCTCCTCCTCGTCCGCCGTCATGGGCTGGTCTGGGTTCAGGTGCGGCGCCAGCAGGTGCACGTCGTCACGGCGCAGGCCCCGCTGGTACTGAGAGCGTGTCATGACCCCTTGCTGCTGCAGCCTGCGCGCCAGGAGACGGGCGTCCTGCTTCTCCTGCACGGTGCGCGGGTCAAGAAGCGTCGACAGCCGCGCCATTGCATCTTCTGGCTCGACAGACGCCGCACGATATGGATGTGCCCGTGTGGGAGTCCGCTGGCCGTCTGCGTCGTCGGAGTCGGTCTGCCACTCGTCAGTGTCGACGCGTGACTCGGACTCTGATATCATGCTCGTCAGGTCGTCTTCTGTTTCGACAGGCTTGTAGTCGCCGCTGGCGTCCATCTCGCCCCACCAGCCATTGCTCTTCCACCACTTGTAGAGGCTCTCATCAATCTTCTCGCCATGCGGGTCGGCGTCTCTGGTGCGCTTCCGCATCTCCTGCTCCACATCGTGGTTGAGCGACTCGGGCAGCTTGAACTCTCCGTCATCCGAAAGCATCCAGAAATCCAAGGGTCTGCTTGCTGCTTGCGTCTTTTCCGTCTTAGAGTCTTGACGAGCAACCCGCAGGACGCCGGGATGAAAGTCGTGGCGGCCGAATTTCCGCGATATTCGCATATATGTGCGGGCCATCATGCAGGCGACCAGCGATGCTATCTCACGAACAAGTCGCCATGACAGGAGCCAACGGCCGCTGCGTTGCCCATCACCTACTCCTTCCTCTCTGACTGCAGCAACACTGGCCCTGTTCTGCTTCTCGGTGGTTCGTCTCTCACGCGCGTAGCCGGATGTGACTGGTTTACCGTTTGATACAAGCATCTGGTCCTCCTCCACAAGACCTACACCCTCTGCTATCGAAGCATCACCTTGAATCTCTGGCGGAATCTTGTTTCTCCTTGACAGTTTGCGAAAAGCAGAGATTTCAGCGAGGCGTTTTTCCTCAAGCCAGGTCATGGGTGCAACGGCGACATTGGTGCCTTCATTGAAGTAGACGGCCTCGCTGGCTGCGGTGAGGACGGTGAAGCCAATCTTGAGCAAGGTCGTGTAAAACTCTTCATGCCAGCTGATTCTGATGTTGGCCAACGAGACATTTGCCTGCATGTTGGACTTTGCCCAACGGAAACGCTCAACCATTGAGGCTTTGGCCTGGCCGTCTCGCGGAGGAGACAACATGGTGGCGCCAAGAGCGATGCCGTAGATGAGACTGCAAACTAGGATACCAGCGACAATCATGAGATGCGGAATAAAGCCAATGATACAGACAGTGGGATATCTAAGGACGCCAATGTCCTCTATTGTGGCAGGGCGGGAGAAGCGGACGAAGCTCCAGACAAAGGCAGTCATGAAGCAAGTGCCCCAGATGCCGGTATTGACAAGACGAAAACGTGACTGCAATCCTGTGACGGCCAACACATGGCTACTGAGGTGGCTGCAGCTCGATATCAGACCAATCAGTAGAACTTCCGGCGGCACGTTGAGACGAGTGATGAGCATGCCAGGAGTCACCATGAACCGAGTTGAAGAAGTTCCCGTGGCCTCTGCCAGGCGAGAAGAAGTCGTGGTTGTGGTCATTGTTGATGATTGAGATGCTTGCCAGCCGCCAAAGAAGGTCATACCGGCAGAGCTGCGAACCACAGCTTCGGCCTCTGCAAAGGCCAGGGAATGCTCAAAGATGGTCATGCCGGTCTCTGCCATTGGCGGTCTTCCTTGCAGCGAGCACGAAATGGTCTCGACCAGATGGCTCAGGCATAGTGTCAGAAACAGGGGCCAAAGAATAGTTGATGAGCCCGAGTAGGCGAGTTTGTCGGTCCCTGTTGGCACCATGCCGGCATTCACACAGGCTGAGCTGTCATCCTCGGAGAACAGCAGCGTAGAGCTAAGCCAATGTAGAAACTTGTTGTCACCTGTTGTCGAATAGTAGGACGCCTTCTCGAGGCCTGTGACGATCAATGGTGGAGGCTTTGAGCCAGTCTGACAGCGCAATGCCTGCAGAATGGTTGTGATCTGGTATATGAAGGCAGCAATGGGCACAATGCGTAGCAGCAGACGTGCCTCCCAGCCTAAGAGGATATGGCGACGACTTGACGAGTATACAACACACCAGTTCAGGACTATTGCCATGAAGCAGGTGGATATGGCCCAGCGCGATAGTATGTAGCTGAATATGCCATCGATATTGCCAAGGCGCTGGACGCTGCCAATGTCGAGCCATGCCGCATAGCCTGCTGCTGTACTTGCTGCTGTGCTTGCTGCTCCGGTGGCAGTCGGGCCCAGGGGGACTGACGCGACGGGCGACGCAGCCAGTGATGTAGGTGTTTGGTCGAGTAGCCACGACTTTGCCGTCATGAACAGGCGGGGAAACATGTGCACCAGATCGTCGGAAGAGGGTATGAGCGACGACGAGGCGTTGAGCAGCGAGTCGCGCAGAGGAGTAAAGTTCGTGGCCGCCATGGTGGCAGCAGCGGCAGCAGCGGCGGCGGTGCGGCTCTCGCCAGCGCCCGTCTTCTATGAAGGAGAAGTCGGCCCTGGCTTGGATTGAAGGAGTATGCAAGGGCGCGAAGAGCCAAGTGAGTTAAGCCGAGGGGCTATCGATTGGGCATGGTTTTGGTGGCGACGTGTGTTTGTTGCAGAGACCCTGCAAACTCTCTGCTCTCCTTTGCGGGTGGCCCTTGATACGAGCAAACGCTCGGTCTCTCGTAGGTGTTTGCAAGTACTATTCGCAAACGTGAAGAGTGTAGAGAAGAGGTTGTCGAACTTGCCTCAGCATGACGTGACGCCGAGGTGCTCTAGCCCTAACCCCGGGTATTTGCTGGATCTACAGTATGCTTCAACTTACTTTCTATTGGATATAGTTGATGGATATTGTATATGTGTCATTAAAAGCATAAGTTCAAGCCCAGTTGTGTTCCCAGTTATATTTTAGTGTCTCGTCGCCCCATGACATCCATCCAGCAGTCAGATTGCGGGCAAACATCTCCAGCACTTTGGCTCCACAGTCAGGAAGAGAGAGAAGCCTGTTGAACAGACTCTGCAATCCTGGCTTACGAGAGTGCAGATCCGGAACTGCTGCTATGACTCTGCGTATGGGTTCCCTTTGGTCTGCCTCATCTTGTCCAGACTGAGCAATCAGCAAGACTTCATACGGCTTCCTCCACGTTCCGTCGATCGGGGTGACTGCTTGACCATTGGCGGCAACTTTCAGATAGACCCATTCCTCAACCAAGACCAATCCCCACTGATCAAACAGGTCCATGACAAGATCACGGCAGGCCGCTCTGTTGGTGATCCAGATTGCAAGGTGTCCACCTTGCTTCAGATGCACCCACAAGTGCATGTCCTGCAACATTCTCTTGACGGCTTGCATTGTCTGTTCGATTCGGTAGCCACCTGGGCCTTTTCTCTTGGCAGATCGATTCGGCCAGGGAGGATCCATGTATATCATGTCAAAGGTGCTGCTTGGCGTGTACTGCTGGGCGACTCGGCGGAAGAACTGGACTCCCTGAAATATGTTGCATGGGCCAAGGACGAAGCAGCTGTTCGGGGGGACACGCAGCCGATTTGAGTCTTTGTGATTCCTCGACTTGAGCTCGATGCTGGTGCTGTTTGGTGACGGAGGTGTTCCCAATGCTCGTCCCCAGCCTCCAATGTCGTGCACATAGGGTATGCTGCCAGTCAGTACCCACGGCGATGGCTCAGCATCTTGGCCCATGACACTGAATATTGACGGTCCGGGCGCCGAATCGTCTAGAGAGGAGCTGCTTATGAGTGATTTCAGCACCGTAGTGGGGTCATTGATGAAGGCGTCTACAGTCAATGTAGGCTCACAGGACTTGGTCTCAACAATGACATGACGTGGCAAACAATATGTTCCATTTACTGCAACGTGAATCTGCTGCAGACTGTCTTTGCACAGTCTCTGGTAGACGGAATGAATGTCGTCAAGGTCGCCATGGTTTGACACCTTCAAGCGAGCCCTTTCAGACTTTGGCTCAGTGCTCTGGTATGGCACTGGCACAGGTTGACATGATTTCAGGCATTTTCCCTCTTCTGCAAAGCCCTGGGCGTTGGCAAGGGATCTTGGTATGTCAATCAGGAACGTCCTCTGATCGTCACTGGCATAGAGGATGTGGTCCGGCAATGGCGCCCCGTCCATCTCAATCTAGTCCGATGCATTGTCCAGTGGCCAGCGTGCAAGCCAAGCTTAGGCTCATGCAAGATCCAGGCTGTTCCGCTGGTTGGTTTTTTAGTCTGAGAGAGATTGTGGGCAAACAAGCGCTACGGACGCAGAAGAGAAAGCCAGACTCGGTTAACACCGGGATACGTCACGCGCACTCTGCACCGGCTGGCGGGGATTGCTTGAATTCTCTGATGTTGTCTTTCTTGTCAATTGTCTGAATACATAGACAGAAAAGATAATCATGTTCAGCGTCATCTCGGCACGAGTTCGCTAGATCGTCGCGCGGGCCCAAGTGTGGGGGCGCAATGTCGTTAACGGCCAGCAATGTCTCGGCCGCCAGCACCACCACTTCATCTTCCTCCTCCAGCCTCACTACACCCACCAGTCTTATGACGACGCAGCGCCAGCGAGGCGACGCTGCGGTCTGTCCCACCGACGACGATTCCCTCGTACCTCGCCGCACAGCAATCGACCACAAGCGCAAGCTCGACAAGCGGAGTCCCGAGTACCTATGGAAGAGCGGTGTCGCTGGTGGGCTGGCAGGATGCGCCGTATGTTACTCGCTGCGCTTTGGATAATTTGGGAGAGGGTCACTAACAGAGAGACATAGGCAAAAACAGTGGTCGGTCCTCTTGACCGTGTCAAAATCCTGTTCCAGGCGTCCAACCCGCAATTCGCAAAGTACACGGGCTCGTGGTTTGGCGTGGCGACGGCCATGAAGGACATCTACCGCACCACAGGCACGCAAGGACTGTTCCGTGGCCACAGCGCCACTCTGCTGCGCATTTTCCCGTATGCTGGCATCAAATTTCTGGCCTACGAGCAAGTTCGCGCTGCATTCATTCGGGACGCGTCGCAGGAAACGCCGCTTCGCCGCTTCATGTCTGGCTCGGTAGCTGGCACGCTATCCGTCTTCTTCACCTATCCCCTCGAAGTCATTCGCGTTCGGCTGGCGTTTGAAACAAAGGCCTCAAGCAGAGCGACACTCTCGTCAATATGTCAGCGCATCTACAACGAACGACCTCGTCCTGCAATACCTTCTGCCGGCACCTCGTCGGGACTCGCGCCGATACTGCCCCGGCAAGGCCTGGCCAACTTTTACCGAGGCTTCACTCCCACCCTCTGGGGCATGCTCCCCTATGCTGGCACCAGTTTTCTCGTTCATGACATGGCTGGCGACTTCCTGCGCCAGCCCATGCTCGCCCCCTACACGACGCTGGCCAACACGAGCGGCGCCAGCAAGCACGACGCCCGTAACCCCAACAAGCCCGCGCAGCTGACCTCATGGGCCCAGCTCGCTGCCGGTGGCTTCGCCGGCTTTGTGTCCCAGACGGCCTCTTATCCTCTCGAGGTCATCCGCCGGCGCATGCAGGTCGGCGGCGCAGTGGGCGACGGCCACCGCCTGCGCATGGGCGAGGTGGCGCGCACAATCTTTGCGGAGCGCGGCCTGCGCGGCTTCTTCGTCGGGCTGACCATTGGCTACGTCAAGGTGGTGCCCATGTCGGCGACGAGCTTCTTTGTGTACGAGCGCAGCAAGTACTACCTGGGCATTTGATATTTCTTTCTGGGAGGTTTTTTTCCGCTCATATTGGGCAAAGCAGCACGGCGCGGCGTTTTCATTTGGCGGCAAGCGGGTTGAACATGATATCACTTTTGAGACTATTTCTTTTTTCTGTCTTTGGAAGAAGAATAGCATGGGGAAGAGGGAGAAGAAATACATACAGACGAAGATGACCATGATGATTAGTTTCGAGGAAAGCAGTGAGCAAGTAGGTAGACTGGGAATTAGACCAGATATCATCTTCAAGCAATTGAACATAGTCTTTACCAACTGCATTCGTGGACATGTAGGTATCTGTTACACTGTACACGTGCATAATAGAAAGTAATATCTCCGTCTCAGTCAAGCAGGCCGGCCGCCAGCCTCTCGAGGTCCTCGAGCGTCTGCGGCTCGTCCTCTTCGTCCTGCTCACGCCGCCGCTGCTCGTGCTTGTCGTTTTCAAACCACTTTGGCTTCTTGCTCGGCCTATTGCTGTCGCCGTCGTCGTCGTTGTCATCATCAGCACCACCACCATCTGAATCAGGAGAAGGCAGCCTGTTGCCTTCATCGTCGTACAGGTCGGCCAATTCCTCGAATGGCCGCTCCATGACTGGCAGTCCGGGCCCAGCCTCATCAGAATCTTCTGCTTCCATGGCTGCCTCACGCTTCTCACGTTCCTTGCGCTTGTTCTTCTTCTCTCGTCGCTTCTCGCGTGCCACTGCGCGATCCTCAATATCAATCTCGGCCAGGGCGGCGCCCTCGCGCTCCACAAACTCCTTTCGCTTAGCCTCTTTGGCTGCTGCATCTGCTCCCAGCACTTCGTCTGCATTGGCAAACGGATTGTCTGGAACCATTGTGCCCGCTTCTTCGTCAAACACGAGATGTGTCCCACTTGCTCCCGTGAGCTTGGCCACTTTCTTCCTCGACTTGAGTGCCTTTTCTCGCCGCTTCGAGTCAACAACCAGTGGCTGGCCATTGACCATGACAGGTGCTGGGGCATCTTCAGACACAGGTATTCGTCGCTTGACAGTAAACAAGTCGTCCTCGTCTTGAGCTGTGCCATTCGGTCCTCCCGTAAAGTCGTCCTCGCCTGTATTTGGCATGGCATCGTCATCCTGTACCATGCGCTGGTAATGACCTGAAAGAATGTCTTGATTTGTTCGCTCAAACATGCGGTCGTATTTGGTGCGCACGCCAATCTTCTTGGCCGTCTTATCTTGTTCATCTGCAGAGCCTGCTTCGTCTTCAGACTCTGACAAAGGCGCTCTTGGAGCATTCTTTGCCTTCTTTGCTGCTTCGGCATCACCTTTGACAAATCGAATTTTGGGCGCCCCAGGCAGTCCTAAGCTAGCCGCATACGCTTCCCAATCATATTCGCTGACATTGAAGATGCCCTTGTCCTTCTGCACATGTATCGAGCGGACATAGCTCGAGAATGCCTTCTGTCCAAGATACTTGAGTTCGGGATCCTTGAACAGCATGGATTGCATTTGATCTTTGATGCTTCGTTGCTTCTTCTGCCGCACATTGATTCGCTCAATTGGCACCTTCTTGGCTGCCAAACGCTCAAGCATGCCCTCTTCTTCACTTGGGTCAAGAAACAGAACTGCTCGTCCATCGCGTTCGTAGCGTGCGGTCCTTCCGGCTCTGTGGATGTATGTGTCTGCGTCTTCAGGGCAGTCCACCTGCACTACCCAATCGACTGCTGGGAAATCAAGTCCCCGAGCAGCAACGTCAGTCGCGAACAGACAAGCATTGCGTGAAGAAGAAAACCGGTGGTTGATATCGAGCCGTGCCGTTTGCTTCTGGCGCCCGTGCAAGTGTAGCAAGGGTATACCAGGCTGCATGCGTCGGAAGCTCTCGTACACAAACCGAACTTCCTTGCCTGAGGACAGGAAAACAATCAGTTTGCTCTTCTTGGCGGACTGCAAGAATGACCACAACGTGTCCAGCTTTGACGGAAGAGGTGTGACTACATAATTCTGTTGCAGTTTGGCTGGCGTGGAGTTAGCAGCAGCTTCATGCACGGCAATGTACTCTGGATCCCGGAGTGCCAGCCGCGACAGATCCGACACCTTTTTGGTCTGTGTTGCACTGAACAGAAGTGTCTGTCTTGTTGGAGGTAGATAGTCAACAATGGCATCAACATCATGCTGGAACCCCATGTCCATTATCCGGTCTGCTTCATCCAGAACGAGCATGCTCAGGCTGTCCACATTGAACGCAGCTGTTTGTGACAAGTGCTGCAGCATCCGCCCTGGGGTACACACGACTATGTTCATCCGAGCTAGGGCCTGCTGTTCCTCCTGCAGGCTCTTACCTCCAATGATCAAGCCTGCAGCAAACAGGTGTCCATGCTTTCCAATCTTGTACAGCACATCGAAGATCTGTATGGCAAGCTCGCGTGTAGGGCTTATAATCATTGCCCCCAAGCCTGCATCTGCTCCAATGCATTGCTGACGGTACATATTCTCCAGTACAGGTATCACAAACGCCAGAGTCTTGCCACTGCCAGTCCGCGCAGCACCCAGAATATCTTTGCCCTTCAGACCAGTTGCAATGGCTTTGGCTTGGATCTCGGTTAAGGTCGAGAAGTGGCATGCTTTGAGCCCCGCCTGAGTTGGCTCAGAGAGAGGGAGGTCGGTGAAATTCTTGAATTGATCTTTAAGGTCCTGAAACAAGCTATCAGCAAGACTCAAATATGTTCGTGTAGCAAGATGGCCTTACAAGTCCATCGACTGCCTCTTGCAGCTTGTCCACGTCGACATCCTCCCTCTTCCTCTTCTGCGCCCGCTGCTGCTTCTTAGGCTTGGTAGGTTTGCGCCGCCCCGATATTTCAGAAGACATGCTGCCTCAGCGCAGAGCAAACCGGCGCCCGGAAGCAGTCATTTTCTGTACATTGAAAAGCGTATGAGGCTCTGGCCAGAAAAAAAAGTTTAGGCCACGGACGAATAATCTTAAGTCCGCCAAGGTATGTCTCTTGTCGCTCAGCGGTCTTACTTCATCTACATTCAAGAGCTTTCACACGAATTGAATACTGTTTTGGAGCTAATCTAAAGGTAGTGAAACTGGCCGTACATTGATTCTGGATTTCGTAACTCAATTCTCGCCGTTGCTTAACATACTGGCAGGAAGAGACACCAGCACGTTCGCATCATTCAATACCGTCGGCGAGGGCTACCTTTGACATAATATAACGATGACGAGATTGCAAGCAAAGCGAACAGAATTATAGTAATTCCAGAAACATTCTATATTATCAGTGACACTGCAAGACCATTTTCACGGAAGCTTTTTGGCTATGTTAGGCTTGATACTGAGGCCGTAAACGATCCAATGCTTGTCCATTTGCTCGTATGCCTCTCCACATAGCGCAAAATCATTTTGATGCTCAGAGTCTGTTATGATTGGAGTCGATTGTCATCTTAAGAGGGAAAGTATCAAAAAATAACAGCATACTTAAAGTAAGAGAGTAACAGGGTTGCTATGAGGAAAAGACTGAGCACGTGACGCATCGTCACCTAGATGAATCTAGGGCTCTTCCGTGTACAAATTATAGCTCCATTTCAGACCTTTGAAAGTTCTCGGCACGTTCCAGCCAGCTCACAACATGGCAGAAGAGGATAAGGACGATGCTGCAATTCTCGCGGACCTGGAGCGCGAGTCCAAAGAGTTTGACAAGGTGCGCAAGTCGTGTCAAAGCTTGTGAAACATGGCTAACAAATACTGATATAGGACGCCGAGATTGACCGCATCCTCAAGGCCTTTCAGCTCAACGCCTACGAAGTTCTAGATCTCCTCCCTGGCGTACCCGAAAAAGATGTAAAAATGTGCTACAGGAAGAAGTCGCTGCTCATACATCCGGACAAAACATCCAACCCGCAAGCTCCGGACGCCTTTGATCGCCTCAAGAAGGCCCAGACGATACTGCTCGATGAGAAGGAACGTGAACGTTTAGACGATGTCTTTGCCGACGCGCGTCGCCTCGTCATGCGCGACGAAGGCTGGACCGTCGACAGTCCAGAGCTCAAGGACGAATACTTCCTCCGCAAGCTCTGGCCTGACAAGGCAAAGAAGGTGCTGATTGACGACGAGCTACAAAGGCGGAGGCGCTTGAAGGCTCAGATGCAGGAAGAGGGTCGACAGCAGCGCAAAGAGGAAGAAGAGCTGGCAGAGCGCAAGCGCAAGCGGGAGTACCAGGAGAGCTGGGAGCAGACCCGTGAGAAGCGCATAGGCAGCTGGCGCGACTTCCAAAAGGGTAAGAAGGAAGAGGAGACGGGCAAGAAGAAGAAGAAGAAACTCAAGCCTATCGGCTGAGTACGACTGAGGGGCACGACTGAGCACGATTGAATGACCAATGCATGGATAGGCGTCTGGGCAGCTAAAGAGCACGCAGAAGCGGCAATATTTGTTCTCTTCAGAGACAATGCGAATCGTTTGTGTGCTGCTCTTCAAGCACACTATGCAATTTCTCGCCGTCCTCTTCTCTGTTGGCGCATAGCGTCTCTTGCGGCTGGTCATGATTGCGACTGGCAAAGCCTCAATCGCACCTGTCGTTTCCACAAAGCCACTCTCATGATTCTGGACAGCGCTTTGCAGTCATCCCGCGATAAGAGAGCGTTGTTGCTTGTGGTTTGTACAGACCCTCACACTGCAAGCGACGAACCTGTAATAGAGGCCATCAGAACGGCCCATGGCTGCCACTGGCCATCAAGCACACTGAGAGCACAGTTTGATGCAGATGCTGACGTCAATGTAATATTTCGACCCATTTCTCATCCATCAGCAAGTGGGTTGGCGTGGATTGTCACTCTCTGTATTTTGATCGCGTCCGTGGGTCGACTCTTCTTGTCCACAGGCGCATCTTCCATCTTGTCGAGCGTCGACTCGGCGCCTTCAATGACCTTGCCAAACACTGTGTTCTTGCCATCCAGGTGTGGTGTGGCCTTGTACGTGATGAAGAACTGGCTGCCGTTTGTTCCTGGGCCTTTGTTGGCCATGCTCACAATCCCTCTTGCGTTGTGCCGCAGTGCCGCCTTGATCTCGTCTTCAAAGTCTTCGCCATACACGCTTGCACCTCCTTTGCCTTTGCCTGACGAGTCGGGTGAGCCGCCCTGTACCATAAAGTCTCGGATGTTGCGGTGAAAGTGCGTGTCATCGTAGCGGCCACTGGCGCAAAGAGCGAGAAAGTTGTAGGCTGTTTTGGGTACACTCGAGCAGAAGACTTCGATCTTCAGGTCGCCGAGATTGGTATGTAATGTGACTGACATTGGAGAGTCTGTCTTGCTCCTCTAAGAAACTTGCACATATCAAGGCTTGCAGGTACGCGGACATAAGGTCGGCTGGAAGAAATTAGGATTGTTACATAACCCTAAATGTGGCTACTGTCGCTGACATCCTGGTCAAGATTACGTCTATGCTGGCCTGAGCTCGAGGTTGATGTACGTCTTACTTAATTTCTGGGGAGGTCAGAGACGCTCATATATCACTGGATGCGGTCACAACGAGCCTTCCAAGCAGTCCTGCTTCTCTTTGACAGTCTCTCTTAAGCGGAGAAACCTCCTGAATTGAGAGGTTCTTTACAGGAAACCATTTGACGGAGAGGGTTGCCAAAATATATTGTATTTACTCGACGGTAATCTCAGAAATATTACAAATCAAACAATGTGCAAAACGCACCAGTGCCGTCTTCTTCGTATTAGTTAATCATTTTAATGCGGGGATAGCGTCTGATACGTGATCCGTGTTTTCGTCTCCTACCAGACAACGCCCCACGGCTGATGACGACAAAGGCGCCGCAAGAGCCTCGAGCAGTCAGCTTCTATTGCCTCAGACTGTTATCTTCCGGTCGGCTTTTGTAATCCCGTCACCTACGGTACAGGCTCGTCTCGTCGCCTTCCAGAAACAAGAGCAGCTATCTCGCCGCCTCGCGCCTCCTCTGCGACGGAAATACCTCTGTTTCGGCCCCTCTTCTTTTCGGTTCCCTATTGGCCATTACGCAAGATAAACAGCAGACGGAACAGACGACTGGAGGATCTAGACAATTTGCTATAACTTATCCGCTTGTAGGACTTTGGAAGTTTGCCTTGGATATTATACAAGAAGCGAGTACCTCCACTCGGCAAGGCCAGCGAGAAGAAGGCTTGATAGCCCGTACAATAAAGACAGACAAAAACGATCAGCACCACATCTATTGCGCCAACTTGCAAACGTGTCGTTTCTCGAGGTCCTGAGACGCAACAGGGCGTGGAGGAAGTGACAATAGCACCTAGGCCCATGCCTGGCATGCGGGCAGCCTCACTCGTCACGCGATAGCATTCTGTCTTGGAGTCCTCATGGCAGCCTTTGTACGCGTTTCTGGCCTGCCTAACAGCAACTTCCTGGTCGGCTATCCAGGCATATCTGCTACACTGGTGCGTTCTCCTTGATGTTGAGCAGCTGGGCACGATACTAACTTCAAGCGCGTAGCCACGAATAGAGGGCAAGGTCGAGATCCGTCCGCAAGTCGGGGTTAGCGCACCAGTGCTCATATCGCTGGTCACAATATGTTTACAGCGACGAGAGTCAATACATCCTTCGGCCGATTCCATGACCAAGAAGCATCTTGCGGCGCCTAGAAAAGAGTTCACAGACATTGTGGGCAAGGAGATGCTCCTCTTCAGATGCCACTCGGGTCGAGAGAACGAAAGCATCCTGTCAATGGATCTGCCGTTTGTCATCTTTATACCTTTTGGCAGAGGTCCAAACGAGGACTCGGCACGTCGTGTGCCACCGGCCAGCCTGCAAATGCCAAGCAGGACAGCAGAGACGCTTTATGAGCTTGTGGTGACGGTGCAGCAGGGCCATTCAGAGCAGAGGAAGTACTCCTTCCCAGTACCCATATCGCGTTACGACACATTGTCGACCTTTGGCATGTACAACCGACCAGAGTCGTCCGAAGCCGTTTCGGATCACCTGGTGACGCTGGGCGTGTCACTGCCGAGGTGGTCTTACGGACCACTAGATCCAGTCAGTGTCTACATCAAGCTGTCTCCAAACTTGGACTGGATGAACAAGGCCAAAAAGGTCACAATCTCCAAGATTTCCATTGCCATAGACGAGGACATAATATACAATCCCGAGGGCGATGAGCCAACGCGCAAAACAAAGACTTTGGCTAAACAGGCTCAGTCTATCAACGTCAAGATGCCCGAAGCAGGCTACGTGACGAATCTTGGTCTTGTGTTTCCAGCCAAGGACGTGCGCGACTCTGAAGGCATTATCCCACGAGGCAAGAAAGAATTTCCCACGTACGGGGTCAGTGGATTCACCACCACTGGCACTTTGTACAAGATTGAGTACTATCTCACCGTAAAGGTATGCCGCGCACCCGGTTTCTCTCGCTCTTTCACATGACTGATCTCAACTTGCAGGCGGCATTATCAGGTGCCAGAGACATTGTGCTCAAGCAGCCTATCGTTGTCTGCCCTTACGACCACGCTGGCTGCAAGCAGGAGATGGAGGCAATAGAACAAGCCGCCAAAGACGCAGCTGATGTCAGTCCCGACAATCCCATGCTTCCAGCCCCTTCAATCATATTAGCGAACCACCCTGGAGGGCTCCGGGCGCTGGGCATTACCATGGTTGGAGGACAGCGCAAACCTCTTATCGAGTGATGCGGCATCGACCAAGATGAGTGTAGCTAGACCCGCACTCGGTCTCCATGTCAGGGTGATTAGCATATCCAGTCCAGCCATCATCCTCAAAGATGAGATGATGACGAAGATGAGGAAGAAGATGGCGATGAAGATGAATTAAGATACCCGCAGTTGCTCGAGTCTCGCAAGCACTCTCGCGAGTGCATCGCCGTCACCTTCGTCGCTCTTTTTGGTATGCTTCTTATCGTCAACCTTTTGCGCTACAGCCACTTCGACCACAGCCTCGTCAACGAAACGCTGCACCATACGCGCTTGAGCACTGGTGCGCCCAAAAGACGTGATGGCGTTGCTCAGATTGGCCTCGAGCTAGCACAAGATGGGCCTTGTCAGGTGTTGTGAAAGAGGGCAACGTGTAAAAGAAGAGAGCTCACTTGGTGCAGCAAGTTAAGCTGCGCTTGAGCCTTGTCTGATTGCAGCGCCATTTGAGTACCTGTGTTCTTCTGAATCTGTGCAGGAAATACCTTGGACTCCTCAAAAGACCGAGGTCCGCGTTCAAGCTTGCACAGGATGATGCTTTCTTTTCCTGTCGAGCACTGTAGCTACTGCGAAATAAATATCTCTACATATATATGATTCTGGATCGAAGTTTGAAATTTAATCTTAGGGCATTCAAAAGAGCTCGAGGCGCAGAAGATCCATGGAGAATGAGGTGAAGCTGTGCCGCACCCGCGCGCCTAAAAAGTTCGTGGGACATCATCGTCAATCAATAATCATAAAAGCGCTGTGGACTCATGCTGCTTCTTGAGGAATAGTCAACATGGCGGACGCTACAGAGGATGTCACCGTCAAACATACCTCGGACAGCGACAGCGAGGCCGGCGACTCAGATACTGCCCCAGACTACGGTGCCTTTCTGTCGTCGCTCTCCATCTCGTCGTCGACGCTCGCACCCACCTCTGGCACCCTACCTAAACGCGGCATCAAAGACTTTGAGCCGCACCAGACGAACCTGCAGTCTTCTGCGCTGCAGCGGTCGCGCGATGCCATGGTGTCTGCGCTGTCGCACACGCGTGTGCACGCACCGAAAGTGCACGTGCGAGGCGTATACGACGACACTACGGGCCTGACAAGAGTGGCCAAGGTCAAAGGGCAGATGTTTACAAGGATAGGCCGCGACATTAGCGGAGGCGGGGTCGATCTGCAGCCAGAAGAAGCGCTGTGGGCACTCGAGAGAGGAGCGCTGGATATCTTCTGGCCACAACTTTCTTCGGACTCGTCAAGACCTGATTTGTCCACTAAGGCAGTTGAAGATGGCGATTCAGAGCAGCTGGGGCTTCCTATGAGCTTACAAGCGGCTTACACTGCATATATTGGAGGGGACTGGGGTCTGACGCTGGAAAAGTACATCGTCTATGCAGGACTGAAGCGTTCAGGCTTCATCGTGCTGCGGGCTGAAGGCTTCCACGAAGTCCGACGGCAGAGGAAAAGAAGACAAGGATCAAGCAATGCCGGCAGCAACAATACCGAAAGCAGGAAGAGTCTGTGGGAGTGGCTGCGAAGTATGGTCTTTGACGAGAGCAGCACTGTACGACAGCAGCGACTGGCGGCCGGCCCGCTGGTCCGACCAGGCCTGTACAGGAGCTTTGACGATATTTACGATATGCTACGAATAATTCCAACAAAAGAACCGATACAGACTGCGCCTGAATTCACATCAGCAGCAGCAACGTCAGACCCTGTTAAAAGATCCAACCAGTCCAAAAAGATACATGATATTGAAGCCGCAAGAGACGAAAAAAAAGCGCTTGAGGAAGAAACGCTGTACGAAGAGATCCACACGCCTTTCACTACTACCTATAACATCCACAAACCGCTGCCCAACTTCCGCAAGTCTGCGCCAGGCGAGCCTGCTTTCCGTGTATGTGTCGTGTCGGCGCGCAACACTCGCATGCCGACGCTGAGCGAGCTCGAAGCACTGCTTACGGAGCAGCCGGCAGACCTGCCCCCTCCTCACATGCAGCCACCTACGTCTGCTCGAGAGGTTGCTAGCAACGGAGGTGGAAGAGGCTCAAGAGGCGGCGTCGGCGTAGGCGGAGTCTACAACCGCCTCAAGCACGGCCAGCGAAGCGTGCTGCTGGCCGTCGTCGACGAAGGTGTCGTCAGCTACATGCGCGTCGGCGAGGCGGCGTTTGGGTCAGAGCGGCTGTATGAGCGTGTCGCATACAATAGTAACAGGGGCGGCAAGGGAGGCCAACGGGGTGGCAGAGGTGGAGGCCGTGGGCGCGGCAGAGGGCGCGGACGAGGCGGTTGATGTAGTCGTAAGAGCAGTTGTAAGAGCATAGTGAAGTAGAGATACCCCTTTTCGCATAGACAAAGAAAACTCAAGCAGCATAGACCAGAGTCTGGTCTCTTACTGGTCTTTCTGGGTCTCCACTTCTGCCAGGCTTGATTGAAGGATGTATAATTGAACAGAAGCTGTTCAAGAGATAGCAGATTGAAGTCCGGAGACGCACAGGTCGACAACGATGTGCATCATGCGTGGACCCACGCTCTTAACGCGTTCAACGTGCTCCAGCGACACGCACTTTTTCAGATTTGGAAGTCCTTCAGTTGTCTGAGCGGCCACATCTTTAGTATTATGGTCCTCGATTTCGATTTTTTGCACCAGATCTGCAACAGCAGCCCGAATCGTTTCAGCCCTGCCGTCAATGTGCTCCAGGCGCACCGTCTCGTGCAGATGCAACCAGCCGCCTAGACTCCAATCAAGACATTTCACGGCCGTCCGCCATGCGCGGCCTGCATCCGGCAGCATGCCGCAATTGACGTGGCGGACTGGTGGCACGGAATGGCGTAGCTCTGCAATATGCTCTGCGGCGTGACTGTTGCTCTGGCAGAAGACAAGAAATCTAGGATCAGCTTCGTCATGCAGTGACAGTGTTTTGCCCGATGCTAGTCTTTGAGTCGACTGCCTTGCCGGACTGACCATCAAAGTCGACCTCCAGCTATTAAGTGCTGCTCCTCGACGGAGCGCTTCGCATGACCAGGGATTGAGGTCCCAGCATAGGACCTTAGACGCACCAGCTTGCGCATAAGAGAATGCAAAGTAGCCAATGCCCGCAAAAAGGTCGACCGCTGTCCATGGCTGAGCTTTGAGCTCCGTCACCGAGGGCAGCGAGAGCAGACGAGCCTTTTCAGTGACGTTGCCCTTGCTGAACATTGTGTAGCGTGGCGCCCACGTCTGATGAATTGTATTCTGCGTTGTTCTGACCCAAAAAGCATCCTTAAAGTCCGTTACCATTGGAACATATTGAGGAAAAGGTGATAGTGCCGGTCCAAAATTGCCGTGAAGCACAAGAAGATTGGTTGGAGAGCGAAGAACATTGGTTGGTGGGATTGTGTCCATGTCTTCTTGTGCAGTCTTTGTGGCAAATGATTCAGCATTGCTATCTACTTTGGCTGATGGTGTATCTCTGTCAGTCGGAATTGGTGCGTTAATTGCAATGTGGGTAACTGACAAGTTTGCAGCAACCTGAGCAAAGAACTTGACCAGACAAGACGACTCGCGTTTGCTTTCTTGATCATCTTCAGCCACACCTGGGTTCAATTTCGCCACTAGATTTCTCCATAGTTGACGCTCTAGGATGGTTTGCGGCAGAAGCAGGAGGGGTGGATAGATCGCATATGCTGAAGGTGTGGATGAAAGCAGGTCTTCCTCTGTATAGCCCTCCGCCCCGAGTGGTGTGTTCAGCAGAGGTGCGGCTTCTTTGACTGCTGCTTGGAGGGGATTCTGCTGGACAGCCTTTTCTGCGTTCATAGAAGTTTCAATTGTGGTCAAGGGAAATCTTTGCCGCAGAGATGCTAGGGAAACGGCCTCAGCTGTGGCTGGGATAGGTTGATCTATGGAGGCCAGCAAGGTAGTTGGGATGACCATTGAATTGCCATAATTTTGGCCAGTTTTCAGTTTTGTGATCTTGAGCTCCTTGTTGAGTAGGCCTTCATGCTCCAACTCATTTTTGACGGTCTTGACTTGCTGGGCTGGGACAATGAGGGCCAGGTAGCTTGAGGTGTTCATAACTTTGATCTGTCATGCTGTCAACTCCCTATCGTTCCTGTTGTGGTACTGTCTAAATCTCGAGAACGGTTGGCCTTGGATTGCCTTGGATGACAGAATGCTGCCCGAGTTGTAATTAAGTCCCGTCAATTTTATGGTTGACAGGGATGAAAAAGGAGCTCCTGGCACATGACTTTGCAGGGTGTTCTAAAGTGTGAGAGGCTACCATTGGGATGGACATGTGTCCACTGCGTATTGGACTCAGCTTCTATACTTTCACGATGCTGTCCCAAAATTTCGATCATGCCGAGTCGAAAGAGGAAGAACATTGTCTTCTTCCACCCTGATCTGGGCATTGGCGGTGCAGAGAGGCTTGTGGTAGATGCTGCAGTGGCACTCCAGAACCTGGGTCATACAGTGACAATCTTCACGAGCCATTGTGATCCCACCCATTGCTTTGACGAAGCACGAGATGGTAGGGTACCTCTGTATAGATCAACATAGCAATACTGAGAAGAACAAATAAGGCACGCTTGACGTACGCGTTCGTGGCAATACACTGGTGCCGCCGTCAATCCTGAACCGTTTCTCCATTCTATGTGCCATCCTGCGCCAGATACACCTTGTCCTACAAATTGCGACATTCACGTCTGAGCTCCAGCAACTACGACCAGATGCATTCTTTGCGGATCAGCTCAGCGCATGCGTGCCTATACTTCGAATACTTGCACCAGAGACAAAGCTCCTCTTCTACTGCCACTTTCCAGACAAGCTACTCGCGTATCGCGAAAGTTGGGTCAAGAAGCTTTACCGCATACCCTTTGACTGGTTTGAAGAATGGTCAACGGGCCTGAGCGACGTGATTGCTGTCAATAGCAAATTCACGAGAGAAATCTTCAACGATGCGTTTCCGGGCTTGAGCGGCAGAGAGCCCAGCGTGTTGTACCCCTGTGTCGACACCGAGGCCGCCAAAAAGGAAGGCAAAGTCCAAAAAGGATCTGAGCCACTCTGGAAGGGCAAGAAGGTTGTTTTGAGTATCAACAGATTCGAGCGCAAGAAGGATATTGGGCTTGCAGTGCGGGCATTTGCAGGGCTGCCCGCCGCAGTGCGAAGTGGCGCACGGCTTGTAGTTGCTGGTAAGTTTCATCCATCTGCCTTTATTCTCCCCTTGTTCAATTGGATTTTTTTTTTCAGTTTCGATTGACAAAATTTGATTCAGGGGGATATGATCCACGCATTATAGAAAATGTGTCGTACCACAAAGAGCTGGAGAGGCTAGCTGATGATTTGAAATTGAAACATGCCACAGCAAACAACCTCGCAACAGCACTGGCGACACCTGAAACTATAGACGTTTTGTTCTTACTGTCTGTGCCTTCAACACTCAAAACGACCTTACTGCAGTCTGCAAGCCTGCTCGTTTATACTCCCAAGTTCGAGCATTTTGGCATTGTGCCTCTCGAGGCTATGCTGGAAAGGGTGCCTGTCCTTGCTGCTGCTACAGGAGGCCCTACGGAGACGGTGGTGGACGGACAGACGGGTTGGTCACGCCAAGTTGAAGAAATCGAAGAGTGGACGCAAGTCATGCAGACAGTCTTGTCGAAGCTGAGCGATAAAGAGCTGCAGGATATGGGCGAGAGGGGACGCCAGCGGGTATTTGGACACTTTTCACAGCAGACAATGGGCCAGCAGATGGACGAGGTGATTGACGCCATGGTCGACACCAAGAAGCGGCCCGAGATATTGGGATCACACGTGATTGTGGCCATGGCGGGCTTCGTGGCATTCAACGCTATACTGGCCTCGATATTTCTCACCAGATAGATTAATTGACTGGCCTCAGAAAGTGAGAATTACACGTCATTCGCATGTGATTGTGCAAGGGACATAGACGCGCGGGAAGCAAAAATGCCCAACCAGCGAATTTCACACAATAAATGGATGGCGCCATTGTGCCGTAGTTGCGGCGCTTATGGGGCTGATTAACGGCCATGGGCGGACACTGCAGCCAATAGGAAATTGGCGCAAGCGCAGTCCCCGCCATCTCTCGTTTGCGGCGACTGAGACTGTGAATAAATCATCTTGTCACGCAGTCGCCATTGTGGACAATTGACATGTTCTGCTGTCGCGTATCGGTGCCATCAATCGCGCAGCCTGGCCATGTCGTTGCCCCGAGCAGCAAGGCTTAGCGCCCCCGCCTTTTTGTTTTGCAGCGCGTCGCGTTTGTTTGCTTCTTCTTCCTCTACTTCACTCACCGCACTTGCTTCGAATGTCCTTGCACACAGCGCATCGCAACTGCCAGTCTACTGCTGCTTTCTAAGCTTCAAACAAGTGCGCATCTCAGCCATGGTAGCTGCGTCATAGACACTGACCTGGATCCCAGCTCTGAGATGGATCCATCTCTGCGTCCTCTACGTTTCAACCACCTCCACCACAAACAACATCATCCGCTCCACCAACCCCGCGAGCGGCCTCGTCAGCCGTTCCTCGAGCGTGCTACATTTGCTGCTCCGCATCCTCAGCGCACCTCGTCTGGCTCTGTGCTGGGCAGACGCACCTTTGACCAGTTCAGCGACGGTCAAGCTCACCAAGTCGAACGCCCAGCTGTTGCATCTCCACCACAACAACCAGAACAGCCACGACAGAAAAACACTCAGGTCTCGCAAGTCAAGCGTACCTTACAGCTCATCGTCGAGCCATTCAAAAAGCTCCGTGCTTTCTTCACCAGGCCCCACACCACGCGTGTCGAGGAACCTATTGCGTACGTCACAGACGACGCCCACGAGAAACGTCGTCGCTGCATTGTGCCTGGTGCCTGGCCATCGACGCCTTCTTCTCGCTTCTCACCCCCACGCCGCATCTTCCGCCCTCTCCAGCCGTCACGCAGGCCTCTGCCCGTGCAGTCTCCGCCCACGCCCACTCCTCTTACCGGTCGACCCGGCAACATAGCAACAGCAAATGTTGTTGCAGACTCAGATATTGAGATGCGTGACGCCTCAGAACTGCAGTCTTCATCTCAGGCGACTGTCGATGCACACAACCCTCGCGTTGAAGCTACCACCACTTCTCACAACACCTACGCCAATCCATATTTGGACATGAGCAATTCCATAGATTACCCATCCTCGCCACCAGTCATTGCCAGCCGTGGTCATGCCCCTGCCATGAACGGCCCTGGCAATGCTCGTCCTGCACGAACGCACAGTGGCACCTTTACCGTGCCAGACTTTGATTCCAGCGACAGTGAAAATGAAGCAGACTCGTCGCCAGCAGCCTCAGCACAGAGACTGCCTCTACCGCCAAGCATCTCTACATCTAGACCAGCGACCAGGCCGCCTGCTATCAGACCTACGGTCAGGGCTGCAGTCAGACCAGAAACTCACCGTCCTGCTAATGGAGCTGGGCATGCTCAACACGGAGGCCGAACTAGAGCGAATACACTGGCTGCTCCTCCCGCCCCTCTACTGACTCGTCCTGTGCTTCCCACCACGACGGACAGACCTTCTTCAGCCGATGCTGCTCCACCCAGCCATTACGTTCCTCCTGCTCTCATGAACAAGCCTCTGACGTCTGCCACCGAGAATGGCAAAAAGTCATTCCGAGCCGACTTTCTACGCTTGATGCCTAAGCTAGAGCCTATGAGCCAGAAGTCTTCTGCCACTGTTCCAAGTCTCTCAAAGCGTCCTCGGGCAGTTCGCCGTATCTTCGAAGAGCGACACCTGCTCGACCCTTCACCTATAAAAGCTTCATCAAGGAAGCTCGAAAAACTCAAACCACTACAGCCAGAAGTGGCCAGACCTGCATCGAAATCCAGTGCAAGCTCTCAAGAAGATGCTGTACAGAAGATTAAACCCCATGATGCAAAGACATCCAAGTCCAGTTCTGCAGTCTCCTATGAGCGAGCTGCAAACAAACCAGCAAAGATAGAGAGAGCCAATTTGGCAGAGTTCCCATCAGCCTCACCTGTCAATGAGGACATGTCATTTCTCGAAGACGCCCCTCCCATCAAACACGTCCACTTCAACGGCCAAGGCACCATGCCATGCTCCATAGAGTCTGTGCTTGCCCTTACGCCTCCCAATCTTCACAAGGAGGGCATCTTTCCCACGCAGACGCGTTACTTCTACAATGACGACGCCATAGATGAAAAGCGTGCTACCTGGCACGAATGGAGAGAACAGAAGGCTCCAGCCACCCCTGATGACAGGATGCTCTCTCCGGATGAGAACTCCAAGTCACGATCCCTCCGCGAGACGATCCTCGGAACTCCAAAGACTCCAGATCATTCGGCAGAAGAGACTCCTCTGCAAGACCTCACGCAGAAGTTCTCCAACGCTTTCCCAGTCTCGGATAAGCGTGTCGGCAAACGTATCGACTTCATCGCCGCACTCAAGCGCCGCCAAGAGGAAAAGGCCGCCGCCGCCGCAGCAGCACAGCGCAAAGCCGAAGAAGAAGAAGTAGCAGCAGCAGCCGCCAAGGCAAAAGCCGCTGCTGAAGAAGAAGAAGCCAAACGCCAGAAGGAGGCAAAGAGCATCATCAAGCCGCTCGAAGAAGACTGGAGCAAGAAGCTGCACGATGCCATGGCTACCAAAAACCCAACGACCCAGTTGACGCCATCAGGACTCTCTCGCAAAGATTTGGGAACGGTGTTGCCGACTGTGCATGCCGACGGCATCGGCTGGCTCAACGACGAGATTGTCAACGTCTACCTGGCGGCCATGACGAGCAGCAAGCTGGAGGCGTCAGGCTACGACAAGTCTGACGTCAACGCGGTGCCGGAGTACCACGCCTTCAGCACCCACCTCTACACCACCTACCAGAAGAAGGGGTGGGCGGGCGTGGCTCGGTGGTTCTCCCGGGCACGGCTGGCGGGGCGGCGCCTGCTGGCCTGCCACCAGGTGCTGATGCCCGTCAATGACGGGTCGCACTGGACCCTGCTGTCGGTGAGCGGAAGGTCGCGCACCATCGAGTACTACGACTCGATGGGAGGTCGCGGCCGGAAGTACACCGACTTTGCAGTGGATCTGGTGCGCAGCACGCTGGGGGAGGCGTGGGTGGAGGGGGAGTGGACGGTGAGGCCCTCGGCCTCTCAGATGCAGGAGAATGCGCTGGACTGCGGCGTCTTTGTCTGCATGAACGCGCTGGCGCTCCTCACCAACAGGGCGCCGGCACAGGCGTTCAGTGCGGCAGAGATGCCCGATGCGCGCCGCCAGGTGGCCGCCACTCTCTTGAATGGCGGCTTCTCCGGTGAGTTCTCGCTTGAGTGAGCCACTCTCTGGCTCCTCGCGATTGAACTCCCGTTGAGAGCCCTGGCGGGTCAGCGTGTCCCATCGGCGCATTCTCTCGGCTGCATAGGGGCGCGGGGGTGCTCGGGGAAGGGAATGAGGAAGAGGAGGAGAGAAAGGGGGGAGGGAAGGGAAAGAGAGGCTGATGTTTTTGTTTTTCTGGCGTTGTAAAGGGGGTTGGGTAATCTGGGCAAAATGGTGTCGGGCATCATGGGGGCCTTTTGCTCCTTTTTTTTTTTGGTTATTCATGTCAAAGATACCCCCCAGCAATTAGTTTTGTACAAGAAAGAGAGAGAGAGGGAGAGAGAGAATGAGAGAAAGATAGAGAGACAAGTCAATGAACAGAAGACTGTCCAGTGACGACACGCATCCCATCTGAATCAGTATGCCCTGAATGTGTATGTATTTGAACTTTGTCTCAATTCACCCTATTTCATCTCATCTTAGCTACTATGGTGATTGCGGCCTTCTAGTGTTAACATTGGGTATGCCCGTATGCGCCAGCTCGGCCGGCAGCCTCCGCACAGGTGGTAATTCGTCTTGATCTCTGTCCGGCATGGCCTCATCCTCTCGATCCTCACCACCCTGCCGCCTGCTCTGCACCTTTGCCGACTCAGTCTCGCCACGCTCTAGCCGGCCCTCGGCGGCCCACTGCGCGCGCTCCGCCTCGTCGAAGCTGCGCCGCCGCGTCACCCACCGCTCCTCGACGTCGCGCACGCTCATGCCGGCCGGTTCGCGCGCCGCCATGCGCCACACGTCGGCGCGCGAGTCTTTGGTGTTGGTGACGGCAAACCCAGATGCCCGGTCGATTGCTGTCAACAGGTTACGCATCGAGTCGCGGTCCTCGACGCACAACGTCTCAAACCCCACGAGTGCATAGTCGGACACGAGATCCACAATGGCGGCGTTGAGGGCAGCGAACTTGGAGGCGGTTGGCCGGTCTGATTCAGCTTGTTGCTGTGAATCGTCTTCGTTATCTGAGGTGGAAGCATCGAATATGTTTCTCCGTCTTGCGGTGCTCATGGTTGTTTTTGCACATTGTTGCTCTGGACGAGCCGCATCCGGAAGCGGATGCCGGCTCATTTCTTCATCCAAATGAGGTAATAGATACTCGAGCCCACTGGCATCGGTATAAAAGTCCAATGGTAGTGGCAGAGGTCCGTGTGATGCCAGATTGTCAATCTTGGTCAGCACGTTGAGGTGTGGCAGGTCGAGCTGCAGCATACTCCTTAGAGAGAGCAGCAATGACGACACATATAGTGACGGTTGGGTTAAAGCGAACGAGTCTATAAGGTGAATCACTACGAGCTAAAGGGCACACAGGTTAGCTTTCTCTGATTCGTTTGACCACAAGACGATTTTGCGGCGCGGACTCTGTACCCGAGTTTCTGCAGGCGCGAGAAGACGTTGCGCAGCGTGTCGTGGTGCGTGAACAGCTCCACCTGGCCAGGGCAGTCGAAGAGGATGTAGTCGTCTGTTGTTCTAATTTAGTTTCTACTGACTCGAAAAGTGAAAAGAGACGGAGAGGCAAACCTCCAAGCTGCTTCAGGCCCTCCTCGAGCCACTCAAAGTTGTGCTCCAGCTCCTCAAGCGCGTACAGCACCCCTCCATTCGGGCCCAGTGTCTCGCTCTCCATGATCTCGTCGAGTGTCACCAGGTCGCGCACGTCGAGAGCTGCCGGGTAAGAGGTGCGGTCGTTCGCTGGATCAAGGTTGACGACGGCGCAGGGGCGGTCGAGGGCAGCGAGGAACTGCTGCATGCCGTCGCAGTAAGTCGACTTTCCTGAGCCGGGGGGCCCAATGACCAACTGTGCGAACGGCATGTTGAATTTCTCCTTCTCTTACTCGCAAATTGGGTGGAAAGAGGAGAATCGGAGGGAGGTGGTGGGTTGGAATGCATATAGTCTTGGCGGGGGAGGGGTCGGCGGCGGATAGAGGTGTGAATGTTTTGTTTTCCTGGCGAAAGATTCTTGAAATTGAATTGCTACCAAAACAGAAGATGCGCCGACGACGCAGCCAACCATGACCTCGAGTGAGTCTATTTCTTAGTGACATCTCCTTTCTCTTCCTTCAAAGCAGCTACAGACCAAAGAGAAAGCTATGCACAGAATGAGACTGACCCATGCAAAGACCAGTATGAGCTCGCCAACCCGCCGGGCGACGCAATCACCTCACTCACCTTTGCGCCCGCGACCTCTTCTTCTCCAAACCGTTTGCTTGTATCCTCGTGGGACCTGAATCTACACCTCTACGATGTATCGACGCCCTCGGCAGCAAGCCTGCTGCGCAGCTACCCACATCCGGCCCCGTTGTTGGACGCGTGCTTTGGCGCAGACGAAAAGACTGCTTTTACCGCGAGCATCGACTTTGCCGTGCGCCGCATAGACCTCGACTCTGGCGACGAGTCAATCCTTAGCATACATGACGCGCCTGCCTCGGCGCTGGCGTACGACACTAAACACAACATCCTCTACTCTGCATCGTGGGACAAGACGCTGCACATCCATCACCTCGACTCTCCGACCTCGATCCCCGCAACTGTCCCTCTGCCAGCCAAACCATTGAGCCTGGCAATATCACCAACCAAGCTCGTCGTGTCCATGACGGGGCGTTTGCTACACATCTACGACCTTGAAGCACTTCACCAGCTGAGCGTCAGTGCAGCCCAAGAACCACCAAACACCGTCGAGACGCAGCCGCTGCAGGAGCGCGAGAGCTCGCTCAAGTTCATGATCCGCGCCATTGCGGCGCGCCCAGATGACAGCGGCTACGTGTGCGCTTCAATCGAAGGCCGTGTGGCCGTCGAGTGGTTCGACGCAGACCCGCAGGTGCAGGCCAAGAAGTACGCCTTCAAGTGCCACCGGCAGCCCAACCCGGCTGGCGAGGACGCTGGCGACATTGTGTACCCCGTGCACGCGCTGGCGTGCCATCCACAGTATGCGACCTTTGCAACCGGTGGCGGCGACGGCGTCGTGGCGCTGTGGGATGCCGTCAACAAGCGGCGCATCCGGCAGTACCAGCGGCACACGGAGAGCATTGCCGGGCTGGCATTCAGTGGAGATGGGCGGCTGCTGGCCGTGGGCGTGAGCTCTGGGTTTGAAGATGGTGGCGAGGCAGCAGAAGGACAAGAAAAAGAAAAAGGGCCGGCGCGGCTGTATGTGCGGGAGCTGGGTGACGGCGAGGCACGTGGCAAGGACAAGAAGTAGACATCAATTGATACAAAGTATGTTTTTGAGAGACGAGGAGAGAGAGAGTAAATGTATATTTGTGGCATTTGTGTGATCTGAGACAAAAGCTACGGAGACTTCTTGTTCTTTTGAACCTACAAACAACGACAAGAAGAAAACACAAACGTTCCCCCCTATTCCTTCACCATCAAAAAACTCCTTTTTCGCTTGGCTCATGCAGACTCGACAACGACTCGGTGACCAGCGCCGTTAATTTCTCCCTTTAAAAATAAATGAATATCCTCCTGCTCCTGTTAATTTGAAAAGAAAAGAATCATCCCATAAGCCACAGCATCGCACCGACCACACCGCCGACCACCATGCCGCCAGCAGGCACGTTGGCCGGTGCAGCAGCCTCAGAAGTGCTGCCGCTGTCTCCACCAGAGCCAGGGCTGTTGGCCGAGGTGACCTTGGTGACGGCCAGGTTCTTGATGGGCGTGCCGTTGGAGGCATAGACGGTCATGTCGACGCTGAGGTTGGGCACGTCGACAAACTTGCCCACGATGCCGCCCACGCCGTTCTTGATCAGGTCGCTCGTGCCGTCGGGCTGCGGCGGCAGGTCAAACTTGTTGTCAAACGAGTCGCTCGAGATGAGATCCGATGAGCAGGTCGGCGGCTTGAGGTTCGTGGCCGTGTCGTTGCGCTTCATGATGAGGCCCAGGTCAATCTTCTTGAACTGGCTCATGAGCATGTCGTAGTCCTTGAGCAGACTCAGAGTGTCGTTGTCGTTGACCTGCACGAGGCCATAGTTGTTGTCCTCCTGGGTCCACTCGTACACCAACCCGCCAGAAAAGGTGGGCATGTCGGTGCCGTAGATGCTCTGCGTCTCGTGGAAGTAGCGCGGCTCAGGGTCGTTGCAGCCGTACTCTGAGAAGAAGACGGGAATCGTCGGCGAAGAGTAGATGTCAGCGAGCTCACTGTATTTGCCAGAGACAAAGTTAGTATTCGCGCCGCACCAAGAATATCCGTTGACGCCTATAAAGTCGGCGCGCGACATGTTATCGTCCTCACCCTCGATGGAGCAGGAGATGTAGTTTGTCGTGTCGGTCAGGATGGCGCGCACATCGGCTGCAGAGTAGCCCACGGGGATGGTGCGGCCCTTGCGTGCTGCCATGTACTGCTTCAGGTCGCGCTGCACCGCTCGAATATATGGTGGGTCGGTCTTGGACGTAATCTCGTCGTTGACGAGCTCGTTGGCGCCGAAGAAGGCCAGCGTGTTGTTGTACCCTCCAAAGTTGTCAAGTATGCCAAACGCACGCTTCAGATAGTCGGTGTTGTAAGAGCTCTCGGGGTCTGCACGATTGATGCTCTCGCCGGGCTTGGGGCTGTTGACATCAATCACCATGTAGATGCCAGCGTCATTGAAGATGCTGGCACATTCGTCGTGGTTAATAGTGGGGCTGAGGTTGTACGAACGGATCTGCTCGCCTTGTTAACGTTTTGAGTCCGATATCACATCAGCGGCAGAGACATACAGTGTTTGCGCCTAGACGCTGCAGCAGAGCAGCATCGCGCTTGCAGATGTCGCCGTCCGACAGAGGGTCTTTGCCAGTCTCTGGCTTGTAGCCATCCTCTCCACCGGGCTGGTAGTCGACACCGACAATCTCGAAGCGCTTGTTGGTCACGCTGTCGACAAAGTTCTGGCCCTCGACCACAATGGGGTTGAGGGCAGACACGACGTTGGAAAACGCCGCCGCGCCGACGATAATTGAATTGCGCATGCTTATTTAAGTCTTTGAGCGAGTGTAAGAACCAGAGCGAGAGAATGGGCACCTGGGTGCAGATATGTGTGGTATGCGACGCGTGCCGCACCCGTTGCCAGGGCAGTGAGAATGCCCGAATGGAAGGAAGTTAGTGGAGCCGAAGATGCCTGCTCCCACTGTTGCAGAAAATTTCAATAAAAGAAAGTCGGGGGTGCTTTCAACAAGTAGAATGAAATGGCAAATAACGAGAGTGGCAATGAAGAAGAGAGACGATGTGCGCAACCCCCCAAGAATATCTTCTTGTCACCCCCTCTCGCTCCAGCACCGCCACGTGTTTCAGCAAGTCCAGAAATACTTAGGCGCCAGAGCAAAGTGTCGTGGGCTGACCCCAGCGCTGATTCGCTGCGACCATTTTTAGCCTGGCAGCCAATTGGAATGGCCGCCTCTTGGGACGGGTGGTAATCACGGCCGAATCGGTAGGTGTTGGTTAAGCCTTCTATGCCGATTTGCCCCTTTTCGCTTCACTGAGAAAATGAATACTAGCAGCTCTTTGGCTGTCGTGATGTAGAGTGGAGGCCAGCATCAGCCTTCTGGTGTCATTGGAGAAGGAGGGTCGTGTTGCTTAATGTTACAGAACCTTTGTCCTCATGTCAGGCTGCGGACAATTACCGACGAGGCCAAGTGGGTCATTAGCGATGGCACTAAGTTCATCTTTCGAAGCCGTTAGATCCGTGCACGGGACTTCCTCCAGGCTCGCAGCTACAAGTACTTCGTACGGCTCTTCTGCTGGCCTTGTGGTACCAATGCCATCTCTTTCCATGGGGGTTTCATCACTGTCATATTGCTCAATGCATCCTCCTTCAGAAGAGCAAGAGTTCGTGCAAAGGGTATCGACATCCTGGCATGGACCATCACCTGACTCGATTGCCCTACTCCAGTCTGGCTGCATGCGAGGCAAGGAGACTTCTCTCGTGCCCGCAGAGGTCATCTTGAGCTGGGCGAAGCGGAGTCTGCCCACATCAGGACGGTTGATGAGCCGCTCTGACCCCTCAAAGCCATCTCCCCGTGGTGTGAATCGACTGACAGGTCCCATCCTAAGCACGAGTCGTTTAAATCCTGGACACATGCCCCAGTGCTTATGCAAGGGCTTCATGGCAAAGGATTTTGAGGGATTTTGAATTGTCCTTGTGCATGTCGTCTTACCTGGGCCAGACTGGTCACATGAAGATGGCCAACTCTGACATGTCTGAATAGTGTCCTCGTCGTTACTCTCTGGCTCTGAGCTTTCGCTGTCCTGTGAAGAATAGGTTTAGCGCTGATGCATTCAGTCTGTTTGGGGCAGTCGCTGTTACGTTGAAGATGATTCTCTTGGGGCATCTCAGGGATTTTCTTGGTCGTAGTTGCCTTGTGGATGCCTCATTAAACAAGGCTGCTGGCCCAGATGCATCCCTTGCGCCATTTCTGATGTCCATTCTTGGGGTTGAGTCGATCCTGCTGTGGTCATCATTTTGCAATAAATGTGATTCGGAAGACGATACTGAGTAGGGCCCGCTCAGAGTCTGATCGCTGCCCGAGGCAGACTCGTCGTCTTGGCTTTGGAGGATAGAGAACATTGACCAGCCTGTATTGAGGGACTTGTCACGAGAACCTGCTGGCTGAGGCTCTGTGAAGCGGGTAGATTCGACCATCTGATGCTGAAAAGTTACACAATTGCTCTTCCGATCTTGGTGTGCAGGAATGGTCGATAAGGTACTAGTAGCTGCAGGGCAATCACCTACATGCTTGAGCCTTTTATTCATTCTTGTAGGCCGACGCAGTCTGCCTTGTCTTGCTCCCTGTGCGTCTGGCCGTTCTGGCTGTGGCGAAGTGACTACGTGGGCCTGTAGCTTGGTACGAGGCTGACCAACCTCATTGTTTGGCATCTTCATCACCTTTTTCCCCGTTTGGGTTTCTGTATGCTGAATTTCTCTAATTTATGAATTGAGTGCACTGATTGGAAATGGTCGAGACTTGAGTGGGCCAGATGTCATCACAGGATAGGCAAAGCTCAACCTCATCTCCTGCTAGTTTCTGGCCAACTTGTTACGTCGAGCCTTTACACCTTTGCCAAATTGCCTGAAAAATAGTCAGTGTATATCAGTTGAAGACTGATATACAGTTCTCGGCAAGGGGAGCCAGTATGGCACATAGATTGCAAATCAAGAACAGTTCCGTTCTATTGACCCTCACAGCATGAAGACAAGGTGACAGCTGCATCTTCGTGCGTCACTTTCAACGCGGTAAGGCGTGAAATGACCAAACCCGCGTTCTTGTCCGTATGGTAATTGCATGATCAGGCTCATCTGTTTACAGTCTCTGGCTGCTTGCCGCAGGGATAGGCCGCATGCCGAGGCGCATCCCGGCTGATTACTGAATGGAAGACCTCGAAACGGCATGGCTCGAATGTCTGCGCCTTGCTGGGGGGCGAGCGCTTGTGACGGTCTTTCTCATTCTGTTGAATGGCTGACGCCCCCTGTAGCAGTCCTCCCACACCTGAGCATCTATTGCCGAAGTGGGTTACCCAATGCAACTGGGACTAATCAGCCTGATCAAAAGACAGAAGTCTAGGGCTGCCCTGTTTGATTGCTGATCATCATATGATCAACTACCTTTGTGGGATTTGGTACGGTACACTCGAGAAGTTTACAAACTATATCTCTCGCCAAGTGATTCGGGCTAACGTGCAGAATTAGAAAGACGGATGTCGGCTGTGAGCGTAGATCAGTAGCAAAAGTGCGGGCGTGGCCGAGCCCGGTGTGAGAAGCCTAGCCCTGTCCCTACATGCAGCAACAAGATGTACATGCATGATTCAATATTGGACAAGGCGATATAAATAGGGGGAAAAATGCCTTATTATGTCGGTGTTAGCTTGCATGCACAAGCACTCAGGCAAATCATTTAGTAACCAGAACCAGCCGCGGACGCTGGCTTTTCAGAGCCGCTGCATGGCTGGTGCAATCAGCGGTCCAGTCTCCTTTGCGGCCTTTTCGTTATGCTGCTATGGCAGGCACAAGTGCAAAACGCCATGCGCAAATTGAATGATGGTAAGTTGGGCCAGGCAGCAGGAAAGCAAAACCACTGAATCAAGGTCAATGCTGAGGTCGGGGTATAAAATGACAGCAATTCGACTTGCTGTACAAGTGATTGGCAAGTTCTCGAGAGATCTGAACCACAGTCCAGAAGAAAGCCATGCACATCAAGACCTTGTTTGTCGGCCTCGCTGCCAGCCTTCTGCCAGCAGCGGTCCAGGCTGGCTGTGCCCAAGGCAGCAAGAGCCGCACCGTCACCTTTGAGAACCTCAAGAACAGCCAAATGGTGCCCAACTTCTACCCAAAGGATTTGCCGTAAAACTGGACCAACTTCCAAGCTGCCAGCTATGACGACAACAACTTTCGCCTGAGGACCTCGGACAATAGCAAGATTGGCATCGTCATCACCGACCAGCTGGGTGCACGCATCTCGCCCTCTGGTGAAGTCATGAACATCTTCAAGGATGCTCCAAATGTCGGATCCTTTGAGTTTGGCTGCGCTGACGGCTACTACAACAAGGGTCTCTCGCGGAACTGTCAAATCGGCCTTGTCAGCCAAGATATGCCCTCGTTTGAAGCCCAGACCCGCGCTCAAGGCCCCTTCAACTACACGACCAAGTTGATTGGCAAGACTCCCAACAGCAGACTGGCAAATATCGACTTGCTAGACGGGTCCCATCCCATCAACATCATCCAGTTCTTCTGCTGGCTGACGTAGATTCTGGGATTCGTCGTCTTGGACAACATTGAGTTCTGCTACTCTGACTCTTAGACGGATGCCTAAGGCATTGTTAAGGTGGTCATGACTGGGCAGATGCAGAGATGCTAGTCTGTCTTATGCAAGGCGTTTGACTTGAGGCTCCAATTTAGGCGTTTGATTGGCTGCAAGAGCACAATGTATCTGAATATACTGAATCTCAAAACTCATCGAGACTTTTTTTCTCCCATTTGGCATGTTTCCATTGTCGTAATTTTATCGTAAAAGAACGGTAAAAAGATTAGTGAGAGGAGAGGGAAAAAAGGGCGTCTTTCCTTTTTCCCAAACTACATTGCCGTTTTGGGTAGACGCGACGGGCCCCCGCAAGGCCAACCTCGCGGTGTGCCAACTTTTCGAGTTTCCTATCACTGGACCACACTTTAAAGTCAATGTCTCCCAGTTCTATCTGAGTTCCATCAGATATAGTCCCGTTTGTTCTTGCAGGAAAGGACACAGAAAAGGCCTAGACATGCAGGCGCAGCAGGCCGCGACCGCCCTCACCCTGGGCGCCCTGCTGCCCGCTTACACGCGACCAACATTTCCCCAGGAGCTGCTGGCGCTATGCGCGTCTCTGTACGCGCGGTCGCGCAGCAGGGCTTCTTCGTTAAAGGCCGACGAGGAGGTGGCACGTGGGTACGCATGCTGCCACCTTGCATGTGAGAGGTGAGTTTCGGGAGACTTGATGACGGGTCACGTGGAAAGAAAAGGGCAAAAGATACTAACAATACAAAATGGAAAATGAAGACTGAAGCAGAAGCTCAATCTTCCTGCTATCATTGCGCGCCCGCCATGCGGACCCCGTGTCTACAAGAAGCTCTATGCGTTTCTGGACAAATCCATGCCGGCAGATGCACCAAGCACGCCTCGAAAGAATACATCTAGACACGATGCCACCACATCGACACCAGGCACCCGAACGTCAATCAACCGAACTCCAGCCAAGACACCAAATTCGCTAGCTGCAGAGACTCCAACTTCTGTTTCAGCCCAAGGCACTCCAACTCCCAGTCGATTCTCTGCAGCGACCCCCACCGGCATGCCTGAACGCAAGCGAAGGCGACTAGACGAGGGTGGAGACGTCCTGGCATCCTTGAAGAAACGATCTGATGCCCCAGATTGGTTGTTCGGAGCAGCTCAGTATCTCAGCAAAAAGTTGGAATGCCCGCCTGCCGCTACTCATGTGTACGAAGGAGTGTGTGAAGTCTCAAAGGGCAAGCGACTGGCCGAGGAAGAAATGGCCAGTCTGGTTGTTGCTGTAATGTTGACAGTGCTTAAGAAAATGGGCAAGCTGGAAAGTATAGAGGCAAGCTACACTGCCGGTGTGCGGGAAATGGTTGCACTTAAGAGAGTAGCGATAACGCGCATGGGCGCAGTGGTTACCGATGTTGAGAGGTGGATCGACGAAGAAGCCAACGGCTGGAATGAGGCATCCTGGTTTGACGCCGTGCCAGTCAATGTTGCTGGAGATGTTATTGACCCTGCTCTGCTTGGTTCTGTACGTCCTTTAGTGCCACCGCCCGTACCTCGACAGCTGGATTTCGGCGTGCCCAGACCACAGCCAGAAGCCTCACAATCTGTTCCAAGACGTCTAGCGCAACAGCCTCGTGCTGAGATTCCATCTGGACAAGTACCAGACGAGGACGACTTTGATATGGAAGAGGCCGAGTTTGAGCAAGAGCCAGGTTCCCAACAGGCACAACAGGCACAGCCACGCAGGAAAACGGCTCGGAGTGGCACAACACGAGGTGGTCTCGGGACAATGATACAGAGCGCTAATGACTGGCTCAGCGACGAGCGTCGGGCCGACTATGCGGCCTGGAAGAGCCAAATAATGCGTCAGATTGAGGCCGCAGAACGCCGACAGCATGGCACTGCCGCTGGTTGATATTTCTGTTTGCAGCTCAAAAGGATTATCAATACCAGATACTGCGTGTACGGTGGTGCGGAATTGATTCTTCTCCACAAGCTTCGAGAGCCTTGACGCTGTCGTAGAGCCAAAAGTCTATCGTGACAGCGCTGACGGCCGCCTTAGGATGCAGGCGTATAATCTCTCGTCGTATCAATTCCACGACCCAGATGCTGCAGCCACGGATCTGCAACTCCCACGAGCTGCCGGATTCTAGGGGCATTCGCCTACGTATGAGCGAGTCGAGTGGCGGCGAGTAGCCGAGACAGCCTAATTGGCACAACATCTGCGGGATGCGGTAGTCTGCAAAAGCGGTGAGGGCGTCAATGTCGTCAAAATCAAAAAGGCCCGTATCCTCGAGCAGGCCACCGTCAAAGCAAGCCCACAGGTCGGCAACAAGGATCTGAGCTCGTTTGAGAAACTTTACTTTCTCTTCTTCATAAGTTGACGAGTCTCGAAAGGATGGGAAGTACTCTGTGAGCAGGTTGACTAGACGGACTGCAGAACCGTCGCAGCGCTGTACTACTTTGAGGAACGAGCAGTCAAAGTGCTGTGAGAAGCATCTTGTGTCAGAACTTTGTTGTCTTGGTGGCTTTTAGAATGCAGAGAGAATAAGAAGAAAAACACACCTCGTATAAGACCTGACCTGCTTCTCGCAATACATGTAGACGTTCTGCCAACATTGGCATCTCTTCTGAAGTTGCGCTGCGGAAAACGTGTCGTAGCGCATCGAGCGTGCACTCATCTTCGCTCTGCCACCAGTCACTGCTCGTGATGGGTACCTCTTCGTCGAGGGCCCTTCGTAATCCGGCAACTAGACTCCAGTAGCCCGTCCACCGCTTGCCCCGGTACTCTATGGCGAACCTCTGGTCTTTGCCATCCTTGTTGCTGTCTCCTTCGACGTCCGACCAGAAGCAAAAGTTGAGCAGGTCCGTTGTAAACACGAAGTCGATGCACCCCTGCACGCCCAGCTCGTCGACCTGCGGGTGCAGCTCATGCGCGACCCACGCCGCCCCGGGCGACACGGATGAGTAGTTGGCCGACTGCATGCGCGCCCAGATATGCTGAGCAGCGGCCTGGGTGCCGGCCATGGATACGGACACGTCGATGGCATTGTCGTAGATGTGCTGCGCCGACGTCAAGACTCCAGTTGTTATTGGGGCGGCAGTCTTGTCGTCTTCCAGGCCGAAGCGAGCCTTGAAGGCCGCCAGCAGGTCGAATTCCGGGTTGTCATAGTCTCCAGACGCCATTTTACTTTGATGCACAATGTTCGGCTATCTTTTTCCTGGGCCGCGACGCTTGAAGATCGTCACAGGGCAGATAATATCTGATACAAGAGTGAGCAGAGCCTCACTGGCTTGTGCTCTACCAAGTGGGCTTTCAAGGACTAGTGGAATGCCTTATCACGGTAACAGATTTAATAATATTTTTTTTTTGCGTCTGCCGGAGCTGACAGGCGACTGTGCGTCATTGTGGGTGGAGGATCATCAGGGGTAAAAGAGGCGCATTGCTTGGCATTGCCCGTCTGCGGCTCCATTTTTCCGATATCTTTAAGACATCTTACATCAGGTTGCACGGAGGGACAAGGGTAAATCTGGGAGAGCTTAAAGAGAGTGTATAGTCGAGAAAGGAAAAGGTATAGATATTCAATGCTAGGTATTCCCGTAATGCTGCCATGCTTCTACCCACCGCTCCGAACCCTTCCGGCTTCTACCCCAATTCTACTCTGCATTCTACTTTGCAATGGCGCCGTTGATGTCCCACGAGTTGAAGAAGTCAAGGACCATGGGGGTGTAGTCAATGGGAGAAGAGCCGCAACCATCCTTGCCGCTGTCGGTGTTGCTGGCACCGTTCACAGGCCAGCAGTGGCCGAGACCCTCAACCTTGAGGCCAGTGACGATGTTGCTGACGTTGTTGCAGCTGAATTCGGTCGTGGTGACACCGTTGCCGCCATCGGTGTCGACACCGGCGCCGTCAGCGCAACCATCGCGCTGTCCCCAGGCGTTGAGCCAGTCGTGGATGTTGGGTAGAGCACCGCCACGACCCTCACCGCCCTCGTAGGAAATTGTACCGTCTGCGGAACCGTGTGACTCCATGATGGGCAGCTGGGCACGGGCAGGCTTGCATTCGCGCGCAGTGTCACCCAGGTTGTCGGTGTAGAGCGCCGCAGAAGCCATGGCAAAGGCGGCAAAGTCGCCACCGGCAGGATCGCATGCCAGGGTGCCGACGAATCCGCCGCCGTTGCTCTTGCCGCTGGCGTAGACGCGGTTGCTATCGATGCAGTACTCTTCGCGCATGTGCTGAACCAAGTCGGTAGTGAACTGGCGGTCAGTGTCGTCGGTCGCGTAGCTGGCACCCTCCCAGTTCCCGTTCTGGCCCTGCGGGTACACGACGATGAAGTTGGTGCGGCCGTCGTCGTACTGGTCGTAGCGCGAGTTCTGGTACTGACTGTAGCTGCTGCCTCCGCTGCCGTGGTAGTCGACAATCAGAGGGTACTGACGGGTCGGGTCGTAGCCATCAGGAACGCGCACCGTGTATGTGCGATCGTTGTTGCTAGACGTCAGAGGGAATCCTGCACCGCCGTTGTCGTTGTAGCCGTTGTTGTGTGGCTTGTCGGTGGTGCAGCCAGCCGTGTCAGCCCGCTTGACTGGGCCAGCGGTGACGGATGTTGCGGCAAGGGCCACAGTGGCAGCAGCAGCCAGCTTCATGCGGTAGGCGACCATCTTTGTGTTTGGTTTGGATGATTATTGGGTTAAGGCGAAGGAGTAGAGCTGTTGATGCTGAATGTCGAGTGTATTGGCAGCGTGACGATCAACGAGTTATATAGTCAATGGAGTTGAGTATCACTAGAAGCGATCCACCGCAACGATTGACATCAAAAGTAAACGCTAATCCCCAATGAACTGGTGCTTGCGAAGATATACGAGCTAGTCCAATGAAGCACTCGACTAGATGCTGTAATAGCTATTTCGGTCAGGTGCAAATTAAAGGCCGCAAATGGGAGCAGGTTGCATTTTTTAAGTAGCTCACTGACACCTACGACGACAGTGGCGTCGCGTGGCTCGAACATGGTTAAAAGGACGAGGCAATTTGTCGTATGAAACTCCTGCTAGAGTAATAGTGCGTGACGATCTCGCGCCAGATGCTACGCTAGACTGGCGCTGCCTTGACCCGTATTGGTGCGGTTGACAAGATGAAACATCGTATTGTTATTTATGGCTTGCTGCTGAAGAACCATCTTGATAATGAAGGGGATAGCGTTGCGAACTTTCTCACGGAGCCTCCACAGAAGATTGCCAGAGAAGCTTTGAGGCTACCGTGCGATGGGTTTGTTGCGGAGGTTTGACTTTCTGCTCACACCACGTGACGCGTGATTTAGGTGAAACTGTACTGGCCCCCAAAATCATGTGGACCATTTGAGGTTACTTTGTAGCCCGCTACCAAGTGGATATTTGCCTTTCAGTCTTTTCGCTCTCACGAAATGTGGCTTCGTTGCTTCGCGCTATATGGTGTTCAGGCGCTATCCAAATAAATCGCGCCTGTTTCGCAAGATTTCCTGTTTCGAACAGACTTCGGAATATGTGACTGGTGCAAAATTTGATTCTAAGCTGAGTGAAGACTTCAAGATGTTCTAAGCCGAAGATTTAGGGTCCCTGAGTGCTGGCAACCCCCATCGCACCATCCATTCAGACTCAATGGCGGCTTGCGCGGTGATGCGTTGTTGAGGGTCGTATGTGAGTATGGCTCGAAGCAACTTTTCTAGTGCTGCCATCTCCGAGACATTGAATTCGCAGGTTGCCGGGTTTCTGCCCCGTCCCATGATATACAGTCGCTCAGCTAATGGCCGTGAATACGGAGCATGGCCACGGGTAGTGTCTTTCTTCCACGAGCCATCTTTGAGAAAGAAATCTTCCTTCTTTTGCCATGTATCCCACCAGCGCCGAGGAAGAGGACCGAGTGTGCTTATCATCTCTGCAACAGTGTGGTCACTATCCGGCATGAATCCTTCAAACAATGGCCGTTCGCCTAAAATTTCGTAGAGTGAACAGCCTGCGGTCCAAATGTCGACGGGCTGACCCAGTGATTCATTGAAAATTGCTTCTGGTGGGAGGAACAGCGTGGGAGTATGCAGAGTCTTCGGCTTAGAGTCGTTGGTAGAAGCCTCGCCAAAATCAGATATCAAGATCTGGGGTTCTTTGACTTGATCGCTTGCTATGCCTATCATGGCCGGAAGGACGCTGTATTTTGGAACACCAGTATCATTGATGCACCCGTCCAGTCGTTCGATAGCTGTATGCTGAGGTTGCCCAATCTCTCCGTATATGGTTTCAAGTGTGCGCCCTCCTCTGAAAGCTTGGGTTCGCAAGAGGATGTTACTTAAATGTAGATCTGTGAGTATCATCTGTAAGCATTTTTCGACCAATTACTTCAACTAACTTACCGCCGTGAATCACCCCGCATGAGTGAACGTAGGCAAGTCCAAGAAGCACTTGGGCAGCAATGGCTCTGGCAATATTGGGCTGGAACATCCACTTGGGACTTGCTTCCTTTGATCGAGCGATGCTACATCTAGTAGCTTCACTGACGAGACATCTGTGACGGCCGTTTGGGCCATTGACGAAGAATTCATCGGTTGGTGTTGAGACGAACGGCCGACCAGGATGACCGAGTTTGCCCTGACTAAGAGAGCGCAATATCTTGCTCTCCATACTTGATCGAGAAAATTCTGATAGAAGCATCTTCAGCGCCACCAAAGTTTGGTTCAAATGATCCTTGGCTAGCCAAACGGTGGAAAAACTTCCAAAGCCAAGCTTGTGCACAATCTCGTACCGACCATCCTGATACCTGTCGCCAATATGAACAGGGTGCAAGCCGCCCGGTTCATATGCTTCAAGGGTCTCGACATCCTCTTGAAAATGGTAAATTGGCTGAGGCTCTGTCACCGCAGAGCATGAGGATGTTATGTGATGCCGAGTCTGGTATGCAGGGGAACTGTTGATTCGATTTCGCAGACTTCTGGTGAGAAGAGGATGCGGCGAATTGAAACAAGCAAAAAGCCTCCTGTACATTGACAGAGCCGGGTGTGACATGAAGTGAAAAAAAAAAAGGCATCCGGCTACATTTTGCGCTTATTCGTGGAGCAATGCGGCAGAGTGCGCGATTCCAGTAATTGCCAATTTTGCTGAGCGTCTCAGCGAGTTTGATAGTGGCCTACTATTGCCTCACGAAGAACTGGACTACAACTCAATGTTCAAGTCCCTGTAAAAAGGTATCCCAGCTCAAAACACAATATCAATATCACTAAAGGGAGAAACTAGTCGAGAGGATACAATCACATGATTGAGTAGCTGGCGGAGACAATCAAGACGTATATTGCCGCCAGTGTGAAGATCCACTTTGGCATTTGAGCACCCCCTCGACAGAAAAAATGGCACTGCAAGTCGGGTATACCCACGCTTATGTAGAACTTCAGAAAGAACATAGACATCTAGGGTAGACCCGGTCATTCTCCATATCACGAGGGAATTCATCTATTCAAATTGGACAATCTGTAGATGGTCTAGTTCTGCAAAGGTGTGAGCATACGAAATATATCAGTACCGCCTTTTGTGTCGAGGAGGTACATTCTGTGCCTGGCGGCAGAAGGCTTGGCGAAAGTGACCTCACGAAAGGGCAAACTGCGTCCAGCTGAGCCGCGTCCTGCAATTCGCATCGCACGTTCTTCCCCTGCTGGCAACGCGGGCGCCCAGAAAGGTGCCGCTTTGACTTCTGGTCAGCTGTGTCAAGTGTCATGTCGCGTCTTTGCCCATACAAAGCCCCCTCATAGCATCCCTGTCGTCACGGCTTGCGCCAGTGTCACAATGCCGCGCGATCGCTTCCCCCGTCAGTCTCTAGGCACGCTTCAGAATGACATCAAACAGGTGCGCTTTCTCCTCAATCCGGGTCGCGAATCCACACTGACATGCCCGCAGGCGCGAGTCCTCATGGTCGGTGCCGGGGGGATTGGCTGCGAGCTCCTCAAGAACCTCGTGCTCACCGGCTTCGGGGAGATTCACGTTGTCGACCTCGACACAATAGATCTGAGCAACCTGAATCGCCAATTCCTCTTCCGACAAGAGCACATCAAGCGATCAAAAGCACTGGTTTGTACCCCATTGCAAGACAAACCGTACAGAAACTCACCGAGTATCAGGTCGCCAAGGAATCAGCAGGCCGATTCAACCCCAGCATCAAGATCGAAGCGCACCATGCCAATATCAAAGATCCAGACTTCAACACTGACTGGTTCCGAGGTTTTGGTCTCGTCTTCAATGCGTTGGACAATTTTGAAGCTCGGCGGCATGTGAATCGCATGTGCGTTGAGGCCGGCATCCCCTTGATCGAGAGTGGCACGACAGGTTACAACGGTCAGGCCCAGGTCATCGTTCCTGGCACCAGCGAGTGCTACGATTGCACCGCAAAAGACACAAACAACAAAACATTTCCCGTGTGCACGATCAGAAGCACGCCGAGCCAACCGATCCATTGCATCGTCTGGGCTAAAAGCTACCTTTTTGCCGAAATCTTTGGTACCAGCGAGGATAATGCCCCAGACATGGACAATACGGAAACAACAGAGAATGCAGAAGAGGTCGAGAACCTGCGGAAGGAGGCGCAAGCGCTCAAACTCCTTCGCGATTCGATGGGGTCGCAAGAGTTTCCCCGCCTCGTCTTTGAAAAAGTGTTCAACGACGATATCAAGCGCCTGCTATCGATGGAAGATATGTGGAAATCGCGACGAAAACCTGACCCACTTGAGTTTGACAAGCTTAACAGCGATGCCAAGAGTGTCGACGAGGCCATAACATCAAAGGACCAGTCTGTATGGAGCACAGCAGAGAATTTTGCAGTTTTTGCGTCTAGTTTGAAGAGGCTGAGTGACAGGCTCGAAGAAATTCGTGCAAAAACAGACACAGGCAACGCCACCGCGGTCCTGTCATTTGACAAGGATGACAAGGACGCGCTCGACTTTGTCGCGGCCAGCGCTAACTTGCGCTCCACTGTATTCGGCATCGAGACAAAGTCAGAGTTCGACATCAAGCAAATGGCAGGGAACATCATCCCTGCCATTGCTACGACAAACGCCATGACGGCAGGACTCTGCGTCCTACAGGCCTTCCACGTTATGCGAGAGCAGAGGAAAAACGAAGAAGAACGAAATTACGCAAAAGCCAAAATGGTCTTCTTAGCTCCTTATTCAAGTGAGAGGGCCATTTCCTCAGAGTCGTTGAGTAAGCCCAAAGCCGACTGCAGCGTCTGTGGTGTGTCCCGAAGCAAGGTTGTGGTTGACCTGAACCGGGCGACGTTGGATGATATTGTCAAGTCACTGCTCCAAACACACCTGGGCTACAGCGACGACGTTAGCGTTCGCTTGCAAGACGACGGCGGTCTGCTTTACGATGTTGATTTTGATGACAATCTGTCAAAGAAGCTTGTTGAGCTCAACATCAAGCCTTATAGCTCCCTTGAGATTGTCGACGAGTCAGACGTCGACACTAGAGTTAATTTGGTCTTGTCATTGTCATCCAAGGACATCGCTGCCGATGAGAAGCCCCTAGAGCTACCTGAGAAATTCGACATTCCTCGCAAGCCAAAGGCGCCACATGAAACAAATGGGTTTACCAACGGCATTAATGGACATCCGACTGTACTTGCCACCAACCGCAAGCGTACGGCCACTGAGGCAGGACTCGAGGCTGAATTAGCGGCAAAACGAGGCAAAGTGGTTGAGGCTGCTAGCAACGTGGAGATAGCTGATGATGACGACGGTACAATCAATATTGAAGACGACTGAGCAGCTGACACTATCTACTTACTGCAAGTTCGATCTTTGCCTGGGAGTTGACGAATGTGAAAATTATCTGCGACAACCTCTCTTGTGGTTTTATGCATACCAGCTTCAGGCTCCACAGCCACCATACCTCGAAAGGGATGAGTGTAAATCTTCTCTTTGGAAAGAAACATTGGGAAAATGGGGGAGTTTGTATAGGGAGTATCTCTTTTTTCTTTTCCTGTCTGCTTCTGGACACGATACACGGCAAGGGGACCAGGGTACAGAGACGGTGGCAGTTTGACGGCGTTGTCGTTGTGTCTCACTTCTGACAGGAGGCCGGCCAAAATCGCACGCTCCCATGCATTTGCTTTGTCAAACCAAGCTCTTGCATATTTGGGCAGTTTCAAGAGAGAGAAGAAACAGGGAGTAGGGCTCCGGCCAGGGGATCCACAATACAGATGTATGAATAGACTTTTTTTTTCTCTCTTCCGCTTTTCAGGACTCTCCTCCTTGCTCTGCTCAAGATCATTAAAAATGACCCTCATAACACATGAAGAATATTCAAGCAACGAGTCGTTTGTCTCCGCCCGGCCCTCAAGAGGCCCAAAGAAGGTTGAAGGAAGGACATTTGGAATAAATCCTTGGCCCTTTTCTCCCCTCAAGGTGGAATATCTTTCTCTTGCACCGGCTATAGACGGACTTGCGGTCATTTGCCCAGCAAAGGGGGAGCCACTTCACATCTTTTCTCCAATCATTCTCTCTGCAAAGAAAAAAGGACCAAAAAGAGACGTGAGAGGCGGCGGGCCGGCCGTATATGCTTGCGATGCGTTTCGTTCCTTTGTGTCTCCTCCCGCAAGAATGGAGACTGGAAGGGAGACACATGACAGATAGGAACTGCCTGTGGATGGGGGAGCTCGGCGGAACGTGGAAAATGGGAAAGCCAGAAAAAGAGAAAGAAAGAGAATTCGTTGCATTCGTGAACGACATATCCTTGGGCCCATCTACCCTCGCCATTTCGTAAAGCCTTAAAAACAACTCACATGATTCTCCCCAGTCTATTCACCAGCTCTTGGTGTATATTGGAAGAAATGAACCTTGTTCGAGGAACCTTTGGTAGAGGAAAAGAAATATGTCAAGTGTCGAGGTAGTCGGCGGCCATGAGCAGCTCTAGGCACAGCTCCGGCGGGATGTCCATGTCTGGCACGTTCTTCGATGTGGCATATTTCTCCTTGTAGTAGAGATATTCGCAGACTTTCTCTAACACCACACCGCTAATATAGGATTCGTCAGTGCTTGTCACATTGCGAAAAGGAGGGCAGCGGAGACCAACTTGATGCTTTCAAATGTGACACGGTTGCTGCGCGACTCTGCAAATCCATCTGTTTGCAGCTCGTTAGTCACTGCTGCAGCAGACCAAAAACACAGAGGTGCGTACTGGCTGGATCCAGCATCCGGCGGATGGTGGGCGCAGAGATTGCGGCGCTACGCAGCACAATAAACTCAAAGCCGTCAGACGAGACGAGCGTCGTAAACTCTGGTGTCTCCATTGAACCGGTCGTCATCTTTGACCTGGCTTTTGCAAAAAGTGTAGTTGTGGGACGTCGAAAGCTCAAAGTTGAAGCTTCAGGCACACGTCTTGGCGGAGACGGACGCTGAGATTGCACGTGACAACAACATTGCTGTGAGGGAGTACGTTTCAACGGCTTGAGACATGGGCAGAACTCTCAAGCGTGTCCTGTGAGCCATGAAACTTCCTTCGATCGAGTTCATGCAAGCGCCCGTACCAGACTCCGCGCTGCCTCTATTCATGCTTCCTATATCCTTGAAAATCATATCTTACATAGTATAAAACACGGTCTGCCACTACAAGTCCGGTCGAAATTTTGGCGGAATATTCTTCTCCACAATCTGAAGTCTGTCTTGAGCTTCTTGACGAGCCTGCTGCTGCTCCATCTCCTCATGGTGACGAAAGTGCGCAATGTCTTCAGGGTGCGTCAGATCTTCCTCGGTCGTGTTCTCGTCGTGGAAGCGCTCAAAGTGGTGCAACTCATATTCGAACTCGTCATCACCGTGGTGGCCCGGACCAATGCCCCAGTCTTTGAGACGCTCTTTGCGTGTATCCCACGCCGCGACGAATTCGTCACGAGTGATGACACGGTCGTGGTTGGTGTCGAATCGTACCAGGATGTCGTCGATCAGTGCATCTCGACGATTTTGAGGAACTGCTTCGCCGGAGGGCATAGAGGCACCGGGCCCTCCGGTACCATCTGTCGAGCCATCTGCTAGACCGTATGTGCGCAGAATCTCCTCAGGTTCCCATATGCCATCCGAATCGTAATCATGCAGGGAGAAGAAGGTAGCGCCGTCAAATGCGTTGATATGGTGCTCTGACTCCATGTGCCCGGGCGTCCAGTCAGAGTATGTGTTCTTGATCTCTTGGATCGACTTGAGGGGTGTTTGCTCATCTGCCAGGAGAGGGGACGGTGCGATGAGGGCGAGCAGTGAGGCCACTGCCAATGTTGTCCCTGTATTCCGCATTCTGAAACGCTTCGTTCTGTTCTCGAGCAAAGAACGATAAGTGGAGACTGGCAGGACTGGACTCTGCGTTGCCTTCTTGTTGCAGCGCTATTGTGAGCCTGTTGTGGTGTGAGGGTGTGAGAATGTAAAGAAAAGGGGAGCCACCTTGGATTGGACCCTGCACAACCGCCCGCAATGGCTTCCGCCGGAAGATCTGGGGAGCGTTTGGCGCCATAGGTTCTCTTCACAATTTGGCCCATTTGCCCGGCCATTTGAAAAGGAAGGGTTACTGCAGCCAGACCTGAACTTCCAAATTTGGCCCTCGACATTCACTTCATAGATTTCAGGGCATACCCTTTGAAGAATTTGCTACTAATAATCCACCGGCATGACTTGGCATTTGACGTAAACGTGCCACATTGCCAAAATGGGACGATGCTCACGTTCTGAAGAGGTCCGGAACGATCATACACTTTATGAAACATGGCATCTTACACAACAATCATGGAAAGCTCTTGTGAAGATTTCGCTTTATAAACAATCCTCAGACCTAAGGGCAGACTGAACCATCCCATACCGCGGCGTCGTAGCCCTCCATTGCCTCGACGTACTCGGCTCCACTTCGCACCCAGCCCTTGATGCCGCCTTCAAGAAACAAGCTCTTCATGCGAGGCTGGTCATCCGCATGGGCTTTGATGGTATCTGCGAACCAGCCAGCGCAACGTGGCCCTCGTCCGCCGCAGGAGCCTTTTATGGATAGGTCAGCTCTCTGTGATATCCTTGTAGCTGTCAAGAGGAACCTGCCACAATAGAAGACGACAGCATCCAGGTCTGCTCTGACGGCCATGCCATACAGAATCTCTAGGCTATACGGCATAGTTTGAGCTGGTAAATTCAGAGATCCTTTGATGGTGCCGCCACGATGGTCGTCACGCCTCACATCGACCAGCAACATACGCGCCTGCTGTGGCGAGTCTCTCGATTTGAGGTCGCACAGGACCTTGTCGCGGGCGATGCAGCCTGGCGAGCTCTGAGGGTTCGGAAAGGCATTCTGTTCTGCCATTTTGAATTCGGCGCGACCTTGGGAATGTCCATGGTGTTGAATAGTTCCGAAACAAGATGTAGTTCGTAGCCCCCCGCACCAGACTCTGTATCCGCTATTCGCCACTTTTATGCTGCAAGTCTATTCATGTTTAGCCGTCATTTAAGCATGGCAAGTTCTTAGGCTCATATTGGGGCTGAAGCATGTTAGAATGAAATCTTTAAAATTTATGCCATTTTCACGGATCATTGGCATATCTCAATTAATGGATGCATGATTAGAAAAATTCATTGCGCCTAGTGAAGCAGCGACATCAAGTCCATTGTTTCTCGTATCCTCATATCCTTCCTTTCGTCTTCCCTCTCGCTTCGTTTTACCTCTTGCTTGCGCACACGTAGTCGCGATATGCGGCATATAGCATGGCGCCGAAGCTCTGGCCCTCGGGGCTGCCTGTCGTAAAGGGCGTGCGGTCGCCCCAGCCCAGAGGATTCACGGCGGGCGAGATGATGCCATCCGAGTTGACATTCTTGGCCACGGTCTTGCGGCGGTCGTCGGCCCACTTGACGTACTTGTCGCCAAACGTCGCAGGCTCAAGCACGGCCATGCGGTACGTCGTGGCAGCAATCAGCGACGTGCCGCTGTTTTCGCCGAACCAGGTCGTGTCGTTGAGGTAGTTGCGCAGCAGACCCTTGTCCAGCGAGCGCGACATGGCACCATCGATAATCTCCTTGATCCACTGCACCAACTGCTTACGCTCAGCCTGCGCGGCATTGCGAGCGGGCTCCCAGTTTTGGATGACACCGAGCACGCGAGCCATGCCAGCAGCAGACCATCCGTTGCCCGTGGACCACAGGCCAGAATCAGGACCGGTGGTGCCTTGTTCAACAAGAATGTGCCGCCAGTTGGAGTTCTTGACGTACAGCAGTTCCCTGTAGAGGCCACACTGCCTGACAGTCTCCTTCAGGAGCTTGATGTCGTTGGTGGCAGCTGCGTAGTACGCCAAGAAAGGTGGCGCCATGAACATAAAGTCAGACCAGGCTTCCTTGTCCTTGTCACGCTGGGAGATGGCGCCGTTGGACATGCGTGGAACTTTGTTGATCAGGTAATCCTCCTCGCGCTGAGCTGCATCCAGGTAGACTTTGTTAGTCTGACCGATGAGTACGGCAGAAACGCCAAGAGAGGCTGGATCGCCAGATGCACCATCCCCATCGACGAGGGTCTGGTTGTTGGTACGAATGTTCTTCTTGGCATAAGCGAGTGAGCGTATCTGTGGTGATGCCTTGGGAACCTTGCCCTGCGGAAAGGCCGTGGGGCTGAAGACGGCATACTCAGGGTTGTAGAGCTCGAGAAGAGCCTCGGAGGCGGTTCCAAACTCCCAGCTATGAGAGGAGAGGTCTACAGCACGGTCCATGACTTTGTCAGCGTCAAAGCCGGCGTCGACTTTTGAGCACGTCGCGTGTGGTGTGCCGTAGCCAGGCGGGCCAGCAATGGCGCGTGAGGCCAGCAGCAGCGAGCTGGCCAACAGTGCTTGACGGGTAGCCCTCATGGTGTCGCCGTTTCCACGTAGTTGACTTTTAGAATGGAACCTTCGGATGGCAGCTGGACGAGCTAGAACTTATAGCGACGCCTCAATGGAAGCGTTCCATGACTCGTCAACCAGCTCCACAATGGCCTTGGACGTAAAATCTGAAACACGGCAGTGTTGCATCGGACGCTTGCCCTAAGGCCCATCGTGGCAATTGGGCGTAGGCGATCGCTCGTAATTCGCTCAACGCGGCGTGGCGTGCGGCACTACTCTCTTGCTATCGATCGTGGTTGGGCGTGCATCTGCATTTGGGGTTTTTTTTGGTCGTCTGCATCATTTCACTGCCTGCTGTTCACACTTTGCAACATGTCTGTCTCTTGGTGCGGCAGGTTTGGCTTCTTATATTGGTGCAAGAACAGTAATCAGCGGGAAAACGGCACTCTGACAGAGGATATGCCAAGTAGCTCAGCCGGCCGAGACGAGACGCTCTGCCCAGCCCGCGGGTTGCGAATAGCGTCTTTCCCAATTATCAAGCGTGTGCATACGAGGTGCGCCGGCCGCTCTCCTCAGAATCATACATTGCTTCGATCATGCCATGCCTCATGACGGCCCAGTCCCAGTCTGGATAACTGCCCTTTTCCCCTGCAGCAAAGGCTTCGTATAGATGTCCCACCAGCTGAGCTGGATGAGGCAGAGTCTTCATGAACTCGTCCGTCTCGCTGACATCGATCGGGTCGACATTGTCTGAATCGCGATATTTAATAGTCAAGGTGCTGCCAGGCGCAAGGTTGATGACGGTCGGGTTGACAAGCTCGACGACTGCCTTCTCGCCCTCGATGCGCCAGACTTGCTGTGGTTGGCCTTTCACAGGCAGTCCTCCGCCCAGTGTGCTGGTGAAAGATGCGCCGCTGTCTGCCAGCTTTCCCTGCAGCGAGACATAATCATGGGCTGTGCGTTCTACGCTCCTCACGACCTTGCCGTCGGCGTTGACGAGGTTCAACTTGGGCTGTTGGATTGTCAAGACGGCGTTCAGAGCGCTCAGCTCGCCCAGGGCGAACAGAACAGAGTCAAATGCTTCCAACGGTCAGCTCGTGCATTTTGTTGACATGACAATACTCACTGTGTCCTCCGAAAATGGTCAACAAGTTTCCGCCAATGTCCTTGTCGGCCAGGTATTCCGCACTCTCTGACATTGCGGGTCCTCCAATCATGCCACTTGATATCACGGAAACATTGTATATGCGCCCAATACGCCCTGATGCTACAAGTTCCTTGAGCTGCCTCACTGCTGGCGACATCTGGCTCTGCAGGCCGATCATGACGCGTGAGCCGCTAGATTTGGCGAGCTGGAGCAGCTCCTTGGCCTGCGCGTGGTTCGAGGCCAGAGGCCACTCGACGAAGCAGTCGCGCCCAGCCTCAAGAGCCGGTTTGATCGTCTCGTAATGACGGTCAACACGCACGCTGCACACCACCAGATCAATGTCATTGTCAGCGGCTAGCGCAGCAGGGGAGCCATAGGCCTTTGTGGACTCTGGCAATGAGTTCGCAGCAATGGCTGCTTTGGCGGCATCCTCAGACGAGTTACACAGAGCTGTGATGGTGTATTTGTCAGTTGCCTGGAGGTATGGCAGATGCGCTTTGACAGCCCATGACGATGGGCCACTGAGCCCAATAATTCCGACGCGAAGTGGTGCCATGATGGGTCAAAGTCTGTCACGGTGTGGGGGTACTGGAATAGCTCAATGTATTTGCAGGAAACACAGTCGTCTCATAGCTTTATAGGAAAAACAGCACTTGATTACATAGCTTCACCTCTCGCCTCAAACCGCCGCCATCAATTAGGAACGCCTATCAGGCATTAGCTCTATCAATTACATGTGCTCCTTCTGGAGCAGGCTTTCGCCGATCGTCTTTGCGTTTGTAAGCATCAATGGTGCCGACGTGTCACATGAACGACCGGCACATAGCGACCTCGACATTGGGTCGATCCTGACATTCGATGGACGTGTCGAAATCTGACAGGGGTCTCCAGGTTGCATTCAAGCTGACGCGCATTTAGGAGAAAACAGGTGTCAACAGGTGTATAATTTGAATGCTTAGAAATCGCTTTGCTTGCGGAGCCGGGTGAGGGACTTTCTCCGGGCTTCGTCGCTAGTCGAAATGAAGGCTTCGCGTATAAGCCCACAGCCACTTCGGCAACATTAACGACACCGTCTAGGCAGCAATCTAGCTTATTTGAAGCATTTTCGCATTCTGAAAACGTATATATTCAAGTATAGACTGTAATAGTCAGTATACCAAAGCACAGAAAGGACAGCCATCCCGCAGCCTTCCACCCAATCAGCTCTCCCAATCAGCTATCACGCAATGTCGGGCCTCACCACCATCACCGTGCCAAAGGATTACGGGTAATGCGACTTGCCTCTTTTTGCCTGCTGTGTCCCGAAGTGGCTAATCAAGGCTTTTCCCAGCTATGTGATTCTCACAGCCGCCGCCTCCTACTTTGTCTCCTTCTGGCACGGCGCACGCGTTGGCAGCTTTCGCAAGGCTGCTGGCCCCAGCGTCATGTACCCGCAGCCATATGCCGTCGCCACGTCGAGCAAGGGCCTGACCAAAGAGGAGTACCTCTTCAACTGCGCCCAGCGCGCCCACGGCAACTTCCTCGAGAACTACACCATCGCGCTGCCGGCCATGTTCGTCGCGGGGCTCAACTACCCTGTGACGGCCGCAGCGCTGGGCCTGGGCTGGACCGTCAACCGCATTATATATGCCGTGGGCTACACTCGAAGCGACAAGGACAAGGGCCAGGGCCGCATGATGGGCGCTGGATTCTGGCTGTGCCAGCTGGCGCTCATTGTTCTCTCTGGCAAGGTCGGCTATGACCTGCTGCAATAGAAGAACAAAAGCTCAAAGCCAGCCTCGATCTTCTTTCTCTGTTTCATTCTACCCGATACCAGAGCGTGTCTGCGGCTTCATGTATATCTATAATAAGTGCTTCCATTGAGCGGAGTCGAGATGTACAACCAAAAGTTTTCGATGATATGGACTCAATACATGTAGTGCCATAGCTTAATCAAAAGAATTTTCTCCAGGAAATTCCTAATTGTCTCGTCGTATTAGTTTTATTGTCAGCCAATGTATTGCCATGAAGTGGAGCGTGGAGAGATAGGAACCACTGTTGGTGAAATGAAGGTCGAACAAGGGTTCTATAAAACGCAAGGTCTGACAACAGCATGGGCAAGACTCTCGCCTCAACGGAGCGAAACAGGGCAAGCCGACGAACAATATATCTCTCAATTTTAGACAGGCTGTTCCACATAGAGTCTACTTCTATAGTCTATGCCTCATCCAAATTACTGGCCACGAAAGAGTCAAAACATCTGTACCATACCAAATTGCCACCAGAGCAGGAGAAAGAGAAGCAAGCTTACGAGCTGTAGCCGCGCGCATCGAGCCACTCCTGCACCAATGCCTCGTCACGCGTCTTGTACGCTGCGTTGCCACGGATCGTGTCCGAAACAATCCGCAAGCAGCGATCATAGCCACGATTGTCCTTGTCGGCAAAGAATGCCTGTATATCGTCATGCGTGGCCATGTCGGAGAACTTGTTGAGCGTCAAGCGCAGGAAGCGGTCGAGCACAAACAGGTTGGCACCTATCTGCTCGCGAATACTAGGCCACTGAGCTTTGATGAGCTCCCATTGTTGGCCGCGCGTCTTTGCATTTGCCGCAAGGCTGTTTGCGCCAGAGTGCTTATCCTGGACAGCCACATGATCCGACAGGAAGAACTCAAAAAAGTCCTTTGCTAGGTCTGGCGTCTGCACACGACCCATTGACACCAGCGCAATCTCCTTGCCGTCTACGGACGTGGTTCTGAGGAACTCGTTCTTGAGTGCATCATACTCTGCCTTGCCACCCTCAGTAATGGCAATCCGCCAGACCGCTGACCGCAAGTTGGGGTTGATGGCTGTCTTGTCCCCGGCTATATATTTCGCGAAGCGCTCTTTTGCAGAAGCAATAATGCCCTGGTGCCCAGAAAGACCTGCGGCTGCAATCAGCAGGGAGCGTAGCTGGGCGGTGAGATAACTTTCACTGGGATCAAAATCCCACCCAAGCTGATCCGTCTTTTGGGTCACGAGCCTCAATTGGAAGTTCTTGAGCCCCTTGGCCACCTTTTCGTTATTACTGAACACTCGTCGAACACTTCCCAGGGATGAGATAATCTGTGACCACACGATGTAGCTCTGCTCATCCTGGAATTTCTCAAGAAGTCCCAGAAGGCCAGTAGTAGTTCCATCGCCACTGACAGCGAGAGCTTGCGCGTCGCCAATCATTCCAATCTTATCCTGTACGCTGAGCTGCTCACGTGCATTTCCCAGTGCCTCTAGACGTCCAGCTGGGTAGTTTGTACGGTAGAATCCAGTCTGGTCAACGTTGAGCTTATAGAATGTCTCGTCGATATCTCTGATGGTGTCCTCCTTGGTAGTGAGAGCTCTTGGGGCATTGCTCTCCTTTCCGACAGCGGCTTTGAGGCCAAGCGGCAGCCACCAGGTCGTCTGGTCATCATCCGGCTTGACATCACCTGTGGTAAGGAAGCGGGACTGCTTGACGGAAATTTGGCCAGGCTCCTCCGCAACCGTCAGAACGGGAAAGCCAATTTTTCGGATCCAATTGTCAATGAATGCGCTGACGTCTTGTCCAGAGGCCTCGCTTAGTCCATCCCAGAGATCCTGCGTGGTTGCATTGCCATATGCGTGTTTCTTCAGATATATCGCGACACCATTGAGGAAAGTTTCCGTTCCAAGGTGGCTGGCAAGCATGCGAATCACCGATGCACCCTTCAGGTATGAAATGTGATCAAAGATTTGGCCGACCTCCAGTCCATCTCGGACTGGAACCTCAATAGGGTGAGAGTTTCGCACTGAGTCAAGCGTAAAGGCAGTTTGCATCGACTCTTGCACAAATTGACCCCAAATGTCCCAGTCAGGATGGAACTTGTCAACTGCATACCATCCTACCCAGGTAGCAAACCCCTCATTAAGCCACAGCTCGCTCCACCAGTCCATAGTCACCAAGTTGCCAAACCATTGATGCGCCAATTCATGGGCAACGACGTATGCCACACGGTTCTTGTACTTTTGGTCTGAATTCTTCTCATCAAAAAGCACAGCCGTGGTTCGGTAAGTCACGAGACCCCAGTTCTCCATGGCACCGCCTGAGAATTCGTGCACGGCTAGCAAGTCTGACTTTGGAAGCGGATAATCGATCTTGAAGATCTCGGAGAACAGGTCTATAACTGCGGGAGCATGCTGCAGTGCAAATTGCCCCTGTTCCTTCAAACCTCGGGTCGTATAGACCCTCACAGGTATAGGCTTGCCGTTGTATTTCCTCTTGGTAAAGTCTTCAATGTATTCAAAGTCGCCAAAAGCCCATGCCAAGAGGTACGTGCTCATGATAGGGCTTGTCTCGAAGGATACCACCTTGAGGCCGTCTTTGCTGCCCTTTCTGGTCCCCTTCACTGGCTGATTGCTCAACGCCGTCTGGTCCTCGGGTATTTCAATCTCAAAGTCAAATGAGGCCTTTAAGTTGGGCTCGTCAAAGCAAGGGAAAGCTCTGCAAGCATCACTAGACTCGAACTGAGTGCTGTACATGTAGTGAAACTCTTCATCCCTAGCGGTGGAAGGCGTGGCGGGCACAACAGGCTTGTACTTGGACCGATACTGCAGAGCCAAGGTCAGTAAATGTTACACCAAAGGGCGCAAGACTCGATATGTAACGTACAAAACCTGCCATGAGGTTGTTGACGGTGCCATCAAAGCTCAAAGTCAACTTGACGCTAGTTGACGGCACAAGATTCGATGGGAACGAGAGTGTGGCTTGCTGCTGTTTGTCATTGTATACTATACTCGAGGCTTTAGAACCATCTATTTGCGCTTCATGAATCTTGAGCTGGAGTGAGTTGATGATGATATCTTTGACAGCTTCCTTGACTTCAAGATCAATTGTCACAGTGCCCGAGTAGCTCCAGGGAGCCCCCATTGAGACATCATGGATTGATATGGCATAGTGCCTCGGCTTGACCCTACAGCCGTAGTTAGCTATTGCTTGATCGAATACGCATCACTCTTGTTGCTAGCGTACGACGAGGGTAGAATGTCACGATCTGCTGCCATGGCTTGGAGAGAAGGCAATCTCTAGCTATGTTGTCGTGCGACCTGCTCTCTGCTTACGCAACAAGGCCTTGCAATGGGATGGATTGATCGTGTGGGAGTAAGCAGAAGTCTGCGTAGAATCGCTCCGCTCGAGGGGCATTGCGCATAAGAACTGCCCCGCGCCAATTGATGCGCAAGTGCACCCACTGGGCGTCGCAGCGCCCGACACGCAACCAATGCAAGAGAATTGGAATGCAGACCCTGCATTAAGCTTGTCGCTAATGACCTGAGGTCATGATGTGCTCGCGACGATGATCGCTGGCGGTCCGTGTTAAGACTCGCCTGTTATAATAAACCCTGTCAGAGCCCTCCACCTTATCAGCCATTGATTATCTCATATTCGTCCGCACTTTTGATTCGCTGTATCTATCCTTACATTCCATTTCTTGTGTCATTAATTAATATTTGGTTTTCCCAATGAATTCCGAGCCAAGTGTTGTATGAGCAGACTCGTCACACGTATCTGTCGTTTGGCAAGCGTAAATATATCCCCCTAAAAAGACACTACAATCTTATGACCGTATTCATGCAATCAATTCGCAGCTCCCGACGTGTTATTATCTCTTTCGCCCAATCAAAGCCAAAGGTAAACCACGACGTCTTCGAGCGAGACTGTTGGATAAGCTCAGCTTTGGCACCGTCCAGGATTGCCGAGGCGGTCCCATTAAGAGCCGATGCAATTGCCGTCACACTGTCCGCGATATTTGATAGTGGAAACTTTGTCTGGTCTGATCCTGTGGCTATTATGTAGCCTCGTGGCTCGAACCAGTCGCCGCGGAAGTCGAACACTGCTATTACGACGAGAAGAAGGAGGAGTGAGCAGTAAACGCAGGGTCTGTTGAGGAAGTAAGTTGCTGAAAGGAACAATATCAGATATACTGGAGAGGCGTCATAGCTATGCAAAAGTCAGCACTTTGCACCCAGCTAGCATGGCCGAGGTATCTCACAGAAAGAAGAGAATGGGAATCCATGACCGCAGGCAAAACATTGTGACAACTTGAACAAACAAACAAACACTTCCACGCGCAAGCCACCACTTGTTAGAGGGTTGCCGAAGTGCTTGGGTGTGTTGCGCCGCGATAGATATATTGACTTATGCGCTGTTCAAGAAATTGCCAAATGAAAGCGAGGCGGACCGATGACGATACCAGGCCAGAATAATTTGACGGAATATTTCCGCATTTCTGCCCCCTGTTCCGTGACCATACGCCTGCACCTCTCGCAATGAGTAGTCCCTGAGCAATTCCTGAAAATGAAATTTGCAAGGCATCTGAATTATCTAATACTTCGCGAGTAATTTTCACCTCGAATTCATCTCTGAAGATTCATGAGGTGTCAATGGAAGGATCTCAAACTGGTGGCCTGGTCTAAAATGAGGTTAGATTTTTCTGCGGCAGCGTTCAAGGCAAATCGATATCGCTCACTTGTAGTTTTCAGATGCATGCACTTAGTTTCTGAGATCTAAAATCAACTTGAAATATCACATAGCTGACGCCCAAATTCCTTGTCCTTGTAATTGCGGATTTTTGCTTCCCTTTGCAGCAGCTCGCTGTCTCTACCTATCACAACCAAATAGCGCACATCCAGTCAATTTTGTAGTTCATGGTCATGTAACGATTACTTGGTGTTGTCTGCGTGAAATGTGTACCGTCTCTCTTATCAAAAGGGCGGGCGTGAGGCGATTGGAAGACTTGAGTCTGTGCCCTCGAAGCGTTATTTACTTTCACCTCACAATTTGATGTATTCGCGGATTTCAGATTTTGAGAATATGTGAAGCTGTATACATGTGTGAAAATACTAGCACAGATGAAGTGGCCAAGGAGAGTTACAAGTAAGCAAGAAAGAGAAGTGTATTCATTAGTGCATCCTCACCCTTTTGATAGTGAATTTGTGATGAATAGGTTCATCAAGTCAGCCTCTTCACATCAATTTTTAGTTCCATTTGCCTCTGATTGTAAGACAACTCATTCCAGAGGTCTTGCGCTGTAGAAATATTCCACGATTCCCTTCCCTCTTTCTTCTTCTTTACTGCTATTACTTATCTTTCCCAATGTTTGCTGCTCTGGTCTTGTCACTTTCCAATTCCAAGAAAGCCACCTAAATGTGGATCAATAAGCAGAAAGAGACACTCTACTATTCGACTCGACGAGATGACGATCCAAGCCAATCTCAAACGCAAATTTGACGAGCAGTCCGAGCCAAAGAGTGATATCCGTGAGACAACGGACCAACGCGATGGCAGTGAAGACCTTTTCGTCGCGCAAGATAACAAAAGCTCCAGCGTATGCCCAGGTAATTGCGAGTCGGACGATCAAGCCCCAGTCACAGACTGTGACGACGATTCGTCTGATTCGGCCGACTACGACGACCACAACGACGGTTATGACCCTACACAAGAGAAACTGCCGCGTCACAAGGCCTATGACCCTAGCCTCGAAGAGATAAAGTACGCAATCGAAAAAGAATTGAGGCAGTACTCTTTCTTCCAGACTGTAGCCGGAAACCCCCCCTGCAGTGACATGGTACCATTGATAGCAAGGTTTAAGGCGGCCTTGAGAGTCCCATCAACGAAACCTATGGTCATTGGCTTGTTGGGAGCCGCAGGGGCAGGTAAGCAACAGAACAAATTCTTCGCAAATTCTTCTAAGCATTTGGCAGGAAAGTCATCCTTGATAAATTCTGTGCTAGACTGTCCAAATCTAGCAGAGGCAGTAAGTAACAGCTCAGCACTATATTCCAATTTGCTAAAACCTGCTTAGGGTGCAACTGGCAGTTCATGCACAAATGTGGTGACCAAATTCCGTGCTGCACCGCCAAATCAAAGTGAAAATTATGTTGCCAAAATCAAGTATCTCAACAAGGAGCAGATTGAAAGACTCTTGAGACAGCATCTAGCGGATATTCTGGACTTTCGTCGCATCAATGAGGAAGACGAAAATAACATTAGAGAGCAGAGAAGCAAAATGACACGAGACGAACGTTTAGAGCTAGAGGATAAAGCCACCACGGCATACACTACGTTTAGTGCGCTTTTTGCAAACTTGGATGGATTTGGCGATCCCAAGGCTATTGAAAAGTCAATGGCGCAGGTTTCCGAGGAATCCCTGACACAATTCCTAAAGCCTTTGCTCGCCCACTGTGCTCACCTTGTTGGAGCAGGCGCCATTCGTCGCATCACGGCTAGTTCTCCAGAATATCTCAATACCAGCTTGCGCCAGTTCACCTGTCCAAATGCTTCGGACTCTTCAGCATCTCAAGGGTTGAGTCTATGGCCATTGGTCGCTAAAGTTTCCGTTATGCTACGAAACTGGCATGTTCTAGATGGACTGAAGCACGTGTCTTTTGCGGATCTTCCCGGTCTTCAGGACGGAAATCTGGTAAGAATTGAGACAACAAAGGCCTATCTTGCGAGATGCGATGCCATATGGGTGGTTTGCCGAATTACGAGAGTCAAAGACGACGCGGACGTTACCAAGATGTTGAGCGATACTTTGGAACGCGTACCGGACAAGACTGCCCTTGTGGTGACTAATGCAGACACTAATCTTAACGAGCAGCTCTTTAAAAGTCTGAAGAAAACACAGTCTGACACAAAGGCATGCCGCATTTGTTTGTCTGAGATCAATAAGATGAGACAACAGCTCAGCATAATGGAGAAACAACCAAGAAACGATAAAAACAAAGTGATGAGAAAGACCACATTCAAAACGAAGCAATTATTGAGGAAAACCATTGCTGATAAAACAGCTGAATTTAACAGGGGCGTGATGCTCCTGCGCAACAAAGATGTGGCCGAAAAATTAGAAGCAAAATTCAAGCCAAAATTGAGTCACGGTGCTCAATTAAAGGTTTTTTGTGTTACGAACGAGCTTTACCAGACAATCCGCGATGGCATTCAAGAGAGTGGGGGCATTACTATTGCTGACACCCAAATTCCAAAGCTTCGCGCATATGCTCTCACTATCCCAGCCGATGACATCTATCTCGACTTCAAAAGTTATGTGACAGGTCCTTATCGTGACTTTCTCGAGGGCATACGTGCCTGGACGGATTCAACTACCTTACATGATCCGAAAGCAATCATTGAGACGATCAGAGAGGCTGGGAAAATAGCCATAACAAGCCTGAGAGAATTCGAGAGTAACATTGATGCTGAGACAGAAGAGAGGATCTTCTCAAACCTCGCAAAGAACGCTACAGACTATACTGAGATGGCGAGTAGTGTCGCTAAAAGCTGGGAGAAACTAAGTTGGGCCACTTACCGTAACCGATGCAAATGCAGAGGTCTCATCAGCTCTGCAACACATTCAAGATTGTCATGGAACGAGGAGCTTATGGAAGACATTAAACTCTCAATGGAGAGTGCTTGGTCTTTGCTTGGTAATCGTCACGCTATGGCAGTCGGAGAGGTCAAAGGCAGCATTATGGCCCATCTTCGAGTTATCCAAAATAAGATCAAGGCAAACACCAAAATTATTGACCGCAGCAACACAAATTTGGACGCCGAAGTTACCAACATTGAGACTTTAGTCGATCAATATCTGACCAAATTGTCTACTCTGGTAAGCAGCATCAAAGTACGCATGAACTTGGATGTGCATGGCTCTATGGTGGCAAAGATAATGCAGGCCACATATGAAGCGTGTGGATCAGAGCGAGGAACAGGAATGATGAGAAGAATGCACCAAACGATGCATGACACTATGAATCAGCCTGGGAAGAACTCGTTTGCCAACAAGCTTCTCCGGATGGCTATCCACGATTACCGCCAAGGCAGAAAGGAAGTTGAAGGAAAGCTCCCAAGAGAGGTTAGCCACACCTTTGTTCTGCTTGCAGAGAATGTTGAGCTCATGAGCTCTTGTAAAGTCGCCTATGAACCCGAAGTAGAGGATATTCGCGACGCCATATCACAAAGGATTGCTCAAGCCTGGCCACTTTACGAAGAGTTGATGCGGACATTTATGCAGCTGGAAAAATCTCTTCCCTGACCCAGCGAAATTGGAATTTCGATCTCCAATACGTCTTTCTAGGCCTTGAGTTATTTCAATTTGGTCTTGGAAGATCCAGTCTTCAGAGAAAGACTTTCGACCTGCGCCGGGGCTATTCGGTCTTCTCTCTGGGTTCATATTGCTATTCAAGTTGGGATCTGACCGATTTGAATATTTTTGATTTTCTTTCATAGCTATCTCATCTAGTCTGTAAGGCGGAAATGACATCGCCTTTTATTCCAGCTGGTGCGTGACTCTTAACAGGTGAAAATCTGTCCAAATCATCCTCCTAAGTTGCCCCAGGCATTAAGGCCTGCCGCACCTTGGGTCCAAGGCCTCGCCACCCTCCCAACAGGGAAAGCTGCACCATCAGATTTGGTGAACCATTCTACTTGCACCTTTACACAACTAGGACTTCTTCAGATTTTTGAATTGTAAGAAGGCAAATCCCATCGTAAGACTAAGTATGACTGGATCTACCCGAGATTGATTGTTTCTTTCTAAGGATCCACATAATAGTGGGTACACCCGATTTGCGGTGCCATTTTTATTTCATCGAGAGGGTGCTCTGCTACTGCCTAGCGATACTTCAAGCTTCCCACTCTCAAGAGCCGTAATCGTCGGAGATCCCTCTTCTGCCATGGGCAAAATTGCAATACTCGGTTACGGAATGTTTCATGCCAACGTATGTATCTGTCATGATATTTGTATGATCCTGTAGCTAACTTGTAGTCTCGTAGGATTGACGAAACCCCTTTACGTACGCTCAAGAAGTGCGCTCACGTGAACTGGATCAGCGTGCACGCAAACTAGACGAGCGTGCTTGTGCACTGGATGAGCTCGCTCATACACTAGATCAGCATGTAGATGAGCTCGCTCGTGCTATATCAGAGCGTCTAGATAAGCATGCTCGTATACTAGATCAGCGTCTGGACGAGCATGCTCGAATACTAGATCAGCGTCTGGATGAGCGTGCTCTTACACTGGATCAACATTCGCAGGACTTACATCTACAATGCAAGGAAGCATGCCCTATGCTTACAGAAGGGTAAAGCTGAGAAGATAGAGACTGCGTCTTCAGGAGCGGGGCCTTCGCAGGAAAAGGGTTCTTCAGCGCATTAGAATGCACGCTTTAATCTCTTACTAGCTAGAGCATTATCGTCTAGAATAAAAACAACACTCTGCTCTCACGCATACAGCTGAATAATTCAATTTTAAGTGGGCAAATCTCCTCATCAGGTTGCGAGCAACCGGTGCTACCCTAGACGTCTATATTCTTTCTGAAATTCTACCCAAGTATGGATATACCTCATTTTCAGTGCCAATTTTCCTGTCGAAAGGGTGTCAAGATGAGCGGCGTTCGCGTGAAATGTCATCTTTCAAAATCCACAAGATACACTGACGCACACGCACACATATATAGATATACAACGGCATATCAGGGCACTATTATGGCTCAGTATTGAAGTGTATTAGAGAGTGTTACACAACAGGCTACTCACGTGATCAGTCACACACTCTTTTTGCTACTCAGTTTGCTTCTTGTTCTTAGCCTTAGATAGCTAATTCATTCATTCACTTCATTCTCGCCTCAATGCTCTAACAAAGTGCATTCACGTTGCACTGATGCTATAGCTCAGGCGAGGCCTTCGCTTTGGAGTCCACATTGCGATTTAAGTTCGATTCTGGCAGACATGATATCTTGGATCCTCTAACATGACATCGAATCTTGTTTCTAATGCAAACATGGCTCTTCCATTTGCGCTTTATGAGCTTTTGCTTTGACAAGTCTGAAGGCAACACGTACTGCTCATTCCATCAATTCGAATCTTCTGGGTGATTTCAACGGGTCCTGAGGGCAACTCATCACTCATTAATTCAAGCCAGTGCATAACTATTAGCAACTGAGAAGTTGTACGAAGCATTCTCTCAAAATTACCCCAAGCAGTAAGGCTTGCTGCAAGTTCGGCCCAAGGCCTAACGTCACCCGAGGAGCCTCGGTGCCAAAGGGTCCCGCCAATGCAGTAAACAAGCATACAGGTAAGCATGGTCGCTATGCGTAATTAGCGAGATTGCAGAATTCTGGTCATACTTGTGTCTATTCAATCATGACGGACTCCAAAAAAGAGGCGGATCTCGCTATTGGGTCTTCCAAGAAGGCAGCTGATCGCGAGACATTCGGCGTCATAGCTCCGTCAGTAGCAACCACGAGTTTCTCTGTATTGGCATTCTGACTGAAACAAACGAACAGATGGAGCGAGCCCGCATGGTACAACTCTCTCGATTCTCCCTACTACAATGAGTCGCACAGAAAGCTGCGCAAACACGTACGCGATTACATAGAGACACACGTTATGCCTCATGCCCTCGAGTGGGAGGCCGCGGGCGAGGCACCACGCTCAGAAGCTCTGCGATATGCACAGTCTGGCATGGCCTTTGCGGATATACCAAACGAATACAAGCCTGTTCACCTGCAGACAGTCGCTGGTATTCCTCACAAAGACCTCGACGTCTTCCATCAACTCATCATGAGCGACGAAATAGCACGAGTGCCAGGAGCATGTATGACCAGTCTCGGTGGAGCAACTGTCATTGGAGCTCCGCCAATAGTCAATTTCGGCACTGAAGAGCAGAAACGCAAGTGGTTGCCTGGGCTCTTCACATGGGAGACATCATTCTGTCTGGGCATCACTGAGCCTACAGGTGGGAGCGACGTAAGCAACTTGCGGACAACGGCAGACAAGACACCAGACGGCAAGCACTACATTGTCAATGGCCACAAGAAGTGGATCACAGGCTCACCATGGGCAACACACATGACAACAGCCGTGCGGACCGGAAAGCCAGGCATGGGCGGCGTTTCGTTGCTTGTAATCCCACTCAAATCTCCAGGCGTCACTCTGCGCAAAATCCACAACAGCGGACAAAATGCTGGCGGCTCATCATGGGTGACGCTTGAGAACGTAATGGTCCCGGCAGAGAATATAATCGGCAAGGAGAACTTTGGCTTTCCTATCATCATGACAAACTTCAACAAGGAGCGATTCATTCTGGCCGTGGGCTGCAATCGACAGGCTCGGACCTGTCTAGCTGAGGCCCTCCAGTACAGTCTGGAGAGAGAGACATTTGGCCAGCCGCTGGCGGCACACCAGATCATCCGCCACAAGCTCACCACTCTTGCTCACCACGTTGAGGGCCACTGGGCCTGGCTCGAGCAGATTGCATATCATGTGGGTCGGCATGGCTGGCAGGCAAAGGACATTGCCTCTCGCATCGCCCTGGCCAAGATCCAAGGCGGGCGTATCCTCGAGCTGGCGGCGCGCGAGAGTCAGCAGGTGCACGGTGGGAGAGGATACGAGCGTGGGGCGACTGCAACTGAGCAGATTCAACGAGACCTGCGCATGAGCGTCGTTGGAGGCGGCAGTGAGGAGATTCTGGCGGACCTTGCATGGCGAGAGGAAATGAAACGAGCCAAGCAGCTGGGTGCCAAGCTGTAGAGACGCATTGTGACTTATTACTTAGCACATGCATATTAAGCCAAAAAAAAAACCAAGATCTGAATGGCTTTTGGAAATAATGTTGTTACATGAATGTTGCTTTGCCCTGCCATGACTTTTTTGTATTTGTCTTTTGAAAACTTGAACCAAAGAAGTGCCCCATTTCCAGTCGCCAGCTCAATAGTACACGCCCTATCGTGACATGGAGAACCACATCATGATGTGACATCCATGGCGTCGCCATTTGTGATTGCCAGGCTCACACCGCCCTCATCACCAATGAGACGCTTCTCAGATTCTGTGACAAACTTGACGCTGCGAGAAGCATCGTAGAAGAGCTTGAAGCTACGCTGTACGTCGTCGATGCCAACTTCGGTGTTGGTCTTTCGCTTCTGGGCAATGAGGTGGCTTGTGATGATAAGGTTGCTTGCATATCGTAGGCCTGTCTCCTGGCCAATCTTTGTGAGCAGCGCCAGTGCGTCGGGCGTTACATCAATCTCTTCTTCTTGTGCACGGATGGCCAGAATCTGCTGGATCTCTTCTCTCTCGTAGGTATGCGTGCTGACAATGACGACACGGTCGAGAAAGTCGATTGGCAGTCCGTGTGGCGATCTGTAGTTGGTGCCACGGATCTTGGTGTTGCCACGGTTGGATGCCATTATGACGATTGGTGCCAGATCGTCTTCAAGAGCGCGATTGATATATGAGAAGCACTCGATGTCGAGCATGTGCACCTCATCAATGAAGAGCACACCAGGTACAAGCTCTGCTTTGCCTTCTTCTTTCCATTCTGCGACCTTTGTGTTGATCTGCTGCCGTATCTCGCTCCTGATCTCGCCAGTGTCGCCTGAGAAGAGAGCCAGGAAGCCTTGTGTGCGAGAATTGATGACATCAATTTCGTGCAGAGACACGGTGTGGACCACTTCTCTCCGTTGCTGCAGCTCGCCGTCTGGACATTGCACAAACTTTGTGTCGGCACCCATGGCATCGTAGTCGCGTGATCGCGTAAATGAGCGGCCCAGTTTGGTGATGCGTCCTGAAGCCTTGTCGATAGAGATGACATCGCCAGCAATGACGCGCTCCTTTGTCATTGAGTCGATCATCTTCGACCCCATGTCGTAAATCGTCTCCATGTCGTTCGTCTTGATGGTGAGTTTTCCCTGCTTGTTGGCCTGGATGCAAGTCAGTCGCTTGGAACACTGCTGAACCTTGGAGTAGATCATACCCCTGTCACACTCCTGTCTATCTGTATCTCAACGACTTCACCCTCGATGACCTCGCTCTCTTCTTTTATGCGCACGCCTATGCTCTTGCGAAATGCCTGTGTAAGGGCCTCTGTCTTGCTCATCTCCAGCGAGAATATCTCCGAGCTCGACAGCGCTGTGAATGGTACGTCTGATCCTAGACTTTGCGCCATGCCCATTGCGATGGCCGTTTTTCCTGTGCTGGGAGGACCAGCTATCAGGATGGCTCTGCCTGCTATCCTGCCCTCCTTGACCATCTGAAGGACCACGGCAGCGGCCTTGCGAGCCTTTTCCTGGCCCACAAGGCCCTGCGATGAGGCTCGCGGTTCGAGTGTATCTGCATCGACTCCCAGGCCGCGGATATGGGAGTGTGCTGCCACAAGGTTGAAGCCCTTGAGGTCTTTGCTCTCAGAGACGGTAGTGATCATGGGCTGCGCACACCTGCTATCAGTAGATGACAAAGTAGAGGCCGTATTACGTCTACTTACAGCCGCCATTTTGAGAACAATTGAACGTTTGTTGACTTCTTTTCTGTCTGGGCGCAAACACTTGGAGTTGTGGTGTTCGTCGCAGCTCTGCGGCACTTTTCTGCGGCGCGCGGCACAAGACGCGAGTGACGCGCCAGCCACACTGCAGCTACATCTCATGCCATGCCTTCACTACCCCTTTTCAATATTGATGCTTACTATTTGAGAATTTACATTTCTTCTAAAGAAATCTCAGAATTAATTTACAAATCCTCAAAATGGGCCTTCGGAAAAGCCTGGAAAGACCTATGTGCTTCACGGTGCATATGTGGGAGAAAGATGGAACAGGACGACAATCTGTAATCGATGGTCCTTCGTTCTTCTTCTTCGCTTGTTGATCTTCAATAGCCTCTACATGACATTCTACAATGTATTCATTGCTGAGAGTATCTTGCTGGCACAAGCGTCTGACCATTTGCCATCTCGAGTGAAGGACACTGGAGAGGGAGCAGTGGAGAAACCACAATTACTCTTCTACAACAAGTCAAGAACTGTCCAATACATCAAGACTCGGTGCTTTCATCAGCAATGTCAAATAGTCTAATGATTCAATTTGGCCTTCTCAGGGATGTTGCTGGTAACCAGCAGAGGAAAACAAATAGGGAGCATTGGGCGCTTAGCGCTTGCCGCAGCCGCCACCGGCCAGAATGCGGACCAAGCGCTTTGTGGTCCCCTGTGGGAATGTCTAGGGTCGCCTTCATTGTCTTTCAGATATTCACCTTGTCTCATCCATTCCAGCTGACTTGAACTGGTGCAGCACTGCTGTCATTCTTGCTCTCTGCTCCTTGCTCTAGAGACTGCACGTCGGCTTGCCTACCCGCGCAGTCAAACCTCGTCCTTGCATTTCCTCCCACCGCCAATCCCCCGCGACCCCACGGAGCATCCCTGAATCTTGACGCCTGGGAGCGTGTCGCAAGTATGGCAAACGACGAATATGATGTACGTCTCCGCAGCTTCTTTGAAAGCACGTCTGCTAAATTTGCCTTGTGCAGTTCCTTTTCAAGGGTATGCATTGCGCGCGCGCACACCATAAACCCCTCGCTGTCGCCTGACTCGCCCTTTCGAAAGATTACTTGCTCACGTACAGCGTCTAGTTGTCCTGATCGGAGACTCTGGTGTCGGAAAGTCCAACCTTCTCTCACGTTTTACTCGCAACGAGTTCAACCTTGACTCCAAGTCCACAATCGGCGTCGAGTTTGCGACACGATCTATTCAGGTCAACTCAAAGACCATCAAGGCACAGATTTGGGACACGGCTGGCCAGGAGCGCTACCGTGCCATTACGTCTGCATACTACCGCGGTGCAGTTGGCGCCCTGCTAGTGTACGATATCAGCAAGCATCAGACGTACGACAATGTGACTCGTTGGCTCAAAGAGCTGCGGGACCATGCCGACAGCAACATCGTCATTATGCTCGTTGGTAATAAGAGCGATTTGAGGCATCTACGGGCTGTGCCAACGGAAGAGGCCAAGCAATTCGCCAGTGAAAACAACTTGAGCTTCATCGAGACTTCGGCTCTCGACGCCAGCAACGTCGAGCTGGCCTTCCAGAATATTCTCACCGGTCTGTACCTACAATTCCATTATGAGACAAATACGGCTGACATTTTTTCCACCTCTAGAAATCTACCGCATCGTTTCGAGCAAGACCCTCGACCAAGGCGAGAGCCAGAACCCTCTGGGCCAAGGCCCTCGCAAGAACATTGAGCTGACGAAGCCGCTCGACGACGCCAAGAACAAGGGCGGTTGCTGTTAGACGAGAAAGACACACAAACTGCACACGATATCTTGAGTATGTGTGGAAAGGGAAGCAGAAATAGTGATTTGGCTTGACTCGGCTCGGCAGTCGTAGCATTCCTTGCCATCATATGTTAGCAAAATTAGGGCTGCCTGCATGTGCCTCAAGACGGACAGGCAGTCTGTGTGAGATGTCTTAATAATGAATACGCGTTTTATCTCTCTCTCTCTCTCTGTCTGTTGGGTGTGGGTTGATCGTCCCTCAGACGTGTTCGTTGCAGATTTTTGAGTTTCATATGGGGTTCAATCTTCACCAGCCAACAATATTGTCGCTTTTCGTCGGCGGGGAATTTCGACCCCTTTGTCATTGCTGTTGCCACAAGTACTGATGTGATTTGTGCCAAAGACCAGATCTTTGCTCGTGTTGCGAAATTCGGTACCCATGAGATTGAACATGAGATGGAGACAGTTAGCAGAGAGTATTATACTTTTTAGCAATGCAACTGTAAGATCAGCAATGAATATAGCACAGCTTCATTAGGGGCATTATACCAAACCCTAAGCAATAGTAGAAGAGAAGAGGCTTGCCGCCATGGCTTTTGTGAAAGGGACTTGCAAGCGAGAGATATCGAACAAGATTAATCGCCTTCATTCAAACTTTGGCTATTGGATGGGCAATAATTGAGGTGGGCAACGGTCAGTGAAAAGGCATAGTACATTAGAAGGATCATAATATTCACTCAGAACCATTTGATTGTTGGGCCAGCTGCACAAGACAGCAGAAGGAGAGAATAGTCTTGTCACGTCGACAGGCAAAGCACACGCTACAACATAATGACAAGAGCCTTGTATTTACAAAGGAAAAAGCGCTTGCCTTTTTGCTATTGTCTCGCTATATGGATCTAACAAGAAAATAAACAAGGCCGAAGGTGAGGACGGTGTAACTAACTTTACAAAGCAGACGTGCCTGCTACGCCCCGCAGGTGCTGCACTTTTTTTTGATGTTCATGGATCGAGTGAAGATGCTCTGTACTGAACTCTGCTCCCCCTCCAAATCAAGAACTAAATATCTAGTTCTTCTCCAGGTCTGCCAAAATCTTCTCACCCTTGGCACGGGCCTCTGAAAAGTTGCCAACCATGTAGAAGGCACCCTCAGGCAGGTCGTCACCCTCGCCGTTCATGATGGCCTTGAACGAAGCAATCGTGTCCTTGAGGTCGACAAGCTTGCCCTCGATACCAGTGAAGACCTGGGCGACGGTGAAGGGCTGCGACAGGAAACGCTGCAGCTTACGTGCACGCTCGACAGTCAGCTTGTCGGCTTCTGACAGTTCGTCCATACCCAGAATGGCAATGATATCCTGGAGCGACTTGTACTCCTGGAGCATCATCTGCACCTTTGTGGCTGTGTTGTAGTGGTCCTCACCAACGACACGGGGGTCCAACATGCGGGACTTGGAGTCCAGAGGGTCGACGGCGGGGTAGATACCCAGCTCGGAGATACCACGGGACAGCACAGTGGTGGCGTCCAAGTGGGCAAAGGTGGTGGCAGGGGCAGGGTCAGTCAAATCGTCAGCGGGCACGTAAACGGCCTGCACCGAAGTGATGGAGCCCTTCTGGGTGGTGGTGATACGTTCCTGCATCAGACCCATGTCGACGGCCAGCGTGGGCTGGTAACCGACAGCGGAAGGAATACGACCCAGCAGGGCAGACACCTCGGAACCGGCCTGGGTGAAGCGGAAAATGTTGTCGATGAAAAGCAGCACGTCCTGGCCTTCCTCGTCACGGAAGTACTCAGCGACAGTCAAACCAGTCAAGGCAACACGGGCACGGGCTCCTGGGGGCTCGTTCATCTGACCGAACACCAGGGCGACCTTTGACTCGCCGTCGAGCTGAATGACCTGCGTCTCCTGCATTTCGTGGTAAAGATCGTTACCCTCACGGGTACGCTCGCCGACACCAGTGAAGACAGAGTAACCACCGTGGGCCTTGGCAATGTTGTTCTGTAGATCTTGGTCAGCTCAATCTCTCCAAGTCTTCCCTAAGCTACTTACGATGAGCTCCTGAATGAAGACAGTCTTGCCCACTCCAGCGCCACCAAACAAACCAATTTTTCCACCACGAGCGTAAGGGGCGAGCAGGTCGACGACCTTGATGCCAGTCACTAGCACCTCAGCGGAGGTAGACTGGTCCGTGAATAGCGGAGGCTCGGCGTGAATGGGAGAGCGCTTGACAGCCTTGATGGGGCCACGCTCGTCGATGGGGTCACCAGTGACGTTCATGATACGACCAAGAGTGCCGGGGCCGACAGGGATCGAGATTGGGGCGCCAGTGTCGACGGCTTTTGAGCCACGGACGAGACCCTCGGTACCTAAATGATGTATCAGCAAAGGGTCCTCTCAAAACAGCTCATATTCAGACTTACCATCCATAGCAATGCAACGGACGACATTCTCACCCATGTGTTGCTGTAATGAAGCTGTCAGCATATCTCTCTCCATCGCCTATGCTTTCATGAAGAAAGCCTTTTTGTGGGTCGCATACCGCAACCTCCAGCACAAGCTTCTGGCCGCCGTTCTCGGTCTCGAGAGCGTTCAAAATGGCGGGAAGGGTCTCCGAGTCGAACTTGACTGTTTTGAGAAGTCAATTTGTGATCAATTGATGATAGTTTGATAAGCTTTGCATGATGCCGAGCTCTTGCCGTGAGAGGCCGAATTTGTTGGAGGACAGACATACCGTCGACAACGGCACCGATAACCTGGTGAATCTTTCCATCCTTGGCGGAGCTAGTGCTTGCGAAGCGAGAGGCAATTGCCGGTGCAAAGCTCTTCTTGATGGGCTGAAATGCGCGGGTGATGGGAGTTTGCCGGGAGGAGAAAGCTGAAGCCCTAAGCCCACGAGCAAGGCCGCTATGGAACGCGCATTAGCTGCTTGTTTGGGAAAACCGACGAAGTCAGAGCTCCAAACGTACCTCCTGAGCATTTTGACGGTAGCAGCGAAGGATTCAAGGGAGTGGAGAGGGGGATGTGGTTGATGAAAAGCAATTGAGCTCGGGGTGAGAGGAGAGGAGAGGTCAGTAGTCTAGCTTTGCTCAGGCGCCGCCGGGAAGAATCGTGGCGCACCAATGCCCCGGAAGAGGCCGGACGGGCTGCGTCTTTGAATTCTTGGCCGGCACGGCCTAAGCTAATTGTCTCGTTTTGGCGATATAGATACGTATTGGTGAGACCAGTCACCATTTGCCCAATTGCTCTTCAAGCTTGCAACATCATCACCGCCTACAGTTTGATTCTGAAGAAAAGGTTGCAGGCATTTATCGTGCAAGCTCAATCATCAATACCTGCGGATAAGGTATAAAGACGCAGTATCAGAAGAGGCCAATCATTGAAGAGGCAGGACTAATCGCGAGAGAACTGTCTATATTGTACACTTTGGTCAAGTTCACCATTACAAGGCCTCGAAATGAACAGGTTCGAGCATTAAAGATACAGAATGTGGAGAAATATCTTCTTATTGAGCTTGCGAAGCTGCGCTTGATCTATAAACCGAGCATGGTTTCTACTATTACTTCAGAGGCTTAAATGGGTATTATTGAAAGTGACCACATTGAAAAATCTCGTCTTTCAAAATACAACATATCCCTGACAATTGACAAGCCGTCCATCACAACGTCTGCTCCAGGGCCAGCACCAGCGCCACCCTTGTTGGAATATAGACCTGCAAAAAGTTTTTGCGACCGTTCCATGCAAAGTCAGTTGTAAAGAAACGTGTCGACTCGTCAACACGCCCCAGCCCTCCAAACTGCTCGCTGTCCGAATTCAGCACGATTCTGTATGTGCCGGCCTCTTCTACGCCAACACGATAGTCGGAAAAGCTCTGCGATGGATGGAAGTTGAAGATGAACAGCAGCCCAGCTCGCTCGAAGACTATGACCTTGTCCTGCTCATTCTTGAGGCTTATGTAGGCCTGTGGAGCATGCAGCCAGCCATACTTCTCTTCTGTCCACTGCATCTTGCTGTCAAAATCGTTGAGAAAGCGATATCGCAACAAATGGTCATCCACAAGATTGAACTGTCGCCTAGCGTAATGGAAGCTGTTCTGATTTCCTTCTCTGGGGAAGTCAAGCCATTCTGGATGTCCGAACTCATTCCCTTCAAAGTTAAGGTAGCCTTCGCCACCCAGCGCGTGCGTGACCAGCCTAATTAGCTTATGCAGACCAAGCCCGCGTTCAATTGTGGGCGTAAATGTAGATAGTGTTGACATGTTGGTGTACATCTCAGCGTCACACAGCCAGAAAAGTAGCGATTTGTCACCGACAAGTGCCTGGTCGTGGCTTTCGGCATAAGCAATAGTTTTTTCGCCATGTCGCCGGTTGGTGAGGGTCCAGGTCAGTGCCGCCATATCCCATTCGCTGTCTTGTTTCTCCTTGAGCCATTTGATGTACAAGTCTGGGATTGCCATGGCCAGTCGGTAATCGAAGCCGATCCCGCCAAGGGACAGAGCTATGCAGAGCGCCGGCATACCCGAGACATCCTCGGCGATGGTGATGCAGCTAGGGTAAAGCTGATGCAGCATTTCATTGGCAATCATGAGGTACACAACCCCGTCCTCGTCAACAGAATCGCCAAAATATTCATGGTAGCCGCCCGAAAAGCCCGTCCCAATTCCATGGTGGGTATACAGCATGCTCGTGACGCCATCAAATCTGAAGCCGTCAAATTGATACTCTTCCATCCAGAAGCGAAGGTTGCTAAGGAGAAAGCGCAGCACTTCGTGGTGGCCGTAGTTGAAAAGTCTGCTGTCCCAGAGGTCGTGGCTCCCTTTAGGTCCTCCGTGGAAATATTGGTGGTCGGTCCCATCAAAATTGTTGAGACCATCCAGGACATTTTTCGAAGCATGACTATGCACAACATCCAGCAGTACGGTAATTCCCATGCCATGCGCTGTGTCTATCAGCTCCTTGAGGTCATCCGGTAGCCCGTAGCGACTGCTTGCAGCAAAGAAGTTGTTGATCTGGTACCCGAAGCTGGCGTAGTACGCATGCTCCATTATAGCCATCAGCTGAATGACATTGTATCCAAGCTTCTTGATCCGAGGTAGAACATTTGCTGTAAACTCTTTGTATGTGGTAACCTTTGGGTCTGGGGACGAAATGCCAACATGAGCCTCATAGATGCGGGCGCTGAGCGGCTTCTCTGGCCTCTTGTTCTTGAATGTGTATTTCGTAGGAGGGTTCCAGAATCTTGCATCATACACTGGGGAAACAGAAAGATCTTGTGTCACTCGTGTGATCCACGCGGGGAGCCGCTCGAGGCGGTCGTTCTCGTTTGGCGCAACTAGAGAGATCTGTTTCCTGTCAGCCTGGTGTGCCTGAGTCTGCGAAGCGTCTAGGAGACACACCTTTATTTTGGAATCATGGGCAATGGCGGGCTGGCCGTTCTGCGCAGGCAACGTAATCTCGAAAACACCAAAGTCGTTCTTGGTCATCTCGTGCGAGTCTCGGTTCCAATCATCTAGTGACGGATCAGTAAACATTCGGCCTGGCAGGTGATCAAACTTACTAAAGTCGCCAACCAGATACGCGCGCACTGCATTTGGTGCCCACTCGCGATAGACAATATCTCCATTGCCCTCGACATGGAAGCCAAACTTCTCAAAGCCCTAGTGATGGTCAGCCATGGGGATCCAGATGTAGGAACGGCAACTGACTCTGCTGAACTTCTCCATTCCTCCCTCACTTTGGTCAATATCTTGAATCCATTTCTTGGCTTTAGCATATCGACGCTTGAGTGCGCCTGAAAACGGCTCTAGCCATGGATCAAGAGCAAGAACACCTTGTACTCGTCAGTTTCGTCAGAAAAGTAAAGTCAAGAAATGTATTGACCTGTGCCATCGTTCGGGATAGAGCCATCGGCTGGCTTGTCAAAAACAGAATTGCTTGATGCTTGGTTGACCGTATCGGCCATAGCTGCTTTTACAATTCTAGGCTCAACTCATTCAAGAAGAAAAACAATCTACCAATCAACTTGGATCCAATTAGAATATGGAAGCAGAACGTGTTGCTTAAGAGATTGGTAGAAGTGGCAACGTTCAATGGCGCGTTGTAACGAAGCATTGGGTACTTTTGGTGGGGAAAGCTCCAGCGTCTAGGCCGTTTGCGGGGCACGAAGCTGGAGACTGTATCTGTGATTGCATCACAATGCATACAGCACAACCTGGTTGCCATCCAGTGCCAACCCTGACTGACTGACTCGAATCCAAGTTTCAAGTCGACCTTCAGAGACGCTGTAACACCGACTCACTTCCGGTCGCGACATGATAGAAGTTATGTGGTCTGAGAGAGCTTCGGCGCACAAATTGCAAAACCACCACTCAATCTGGAGCCTTGGGCACAGAATCGCGCCGCGTGTTAAGCGCCATGGTGAGAATCTTAGAGTATTTGAAAACGGTTTCTCTTGATGCTGTAGATATGACCGTGATAGTCTATAACTGTAAGATTTAAATTGGCAGGAGTCAGACCAATCGCTAGTAACCGCGTCTTATTAGCTCTGGCGGTAAACAATGATCTTTACGCATTGCTCTACATAAACATCAGGAGCTTCCACAACCCAGTTGCAAACTGTTAAGGTCAACTTGAATTTTATTAAAGGCAAACTTCTTTTTAAATGAAAATTTCCAGCTCCATTTGAGTGAAAATGCGATTTGGTGTTAATCCGCTACTGCCAAGTGTTACTGTGCTTTGCAGCAATATGTAGCTGCTCTTCACGGAAACGCTCTACACTTCACATTACCCTGCTTGGCTATCTTAACTCCTTTAATCTCCGTATCGTTACGTGCTTGCAGTCATACTCGGACCTCTCTGGTAATGGTAGAAGTTGGCTCACCACTGACATGCCGGCGTTGCCATGAACAGCTCGCTGACAGGTGCATCGGCTCAGGCAAGGGCCTCTTACATAGCCCTATCTGCCATCTTTCGGCGATCCATAACCACAAGCGCTTGCCTGCACGAGGGGACCAGAACGGGACAGTTTAGACGATCGGACTTTTCTGGTCAAGGATTTACAGGATATTACGAACCGGGTGGTCCAACGATAGGGCCACTAGGAGATGCATCTGCTATCGGAGCTCCAACCATCACGCCAAAGGTTCTCAAGCATCACCTCGACCAATATGTGATTGGACAAGAGCGGGCAAAGAAAGTGCTAAGCGTAGCCGTATACAATCATTACCAACGGATACAAGAGCTCCAGAGGCGAGAGGATGAGGAAGAGGAGCTATTGGCGCAGCAAGCTCGACGAGCAATTGCAGGCCGTCATCCAGTGGAAGGTAAGCACTCCCTTGCTCTCCAGGCGGGACAATGATTGGTTAACACCAGAAAGCAGACGAATTCCCTGGACAGCAGTCTACAGTCAATCTTTTAGAAAAGCCAGGCAACACGTATGTGCCTGCTCCACTCCCAGAGCAATCCGAGCTCAACATCGAAAAGTCCAATGTCCTCCTCCTCGGGCCTTCTGGGGTAGGCAAGACTCTCATGACCAAGACGCTTGCAAAAGTGCTTGACGTACCATTCAGCATATCAGACTGCACTCCTTTCACTCAAGCAGGATACATTGGCGAAGATGCAGATGTCTGTGTTCAACGTCTCCTAGCAGCGGCAGATTACGATGTTGCCAAAGCAGAGCGGGGCATTATCTGCCTAGACGAGATAGACAAGATCGCCACGGCAAAAGTCTCGCATGGAAAGGATGTCAGTGGAGAAGGCGTGCAACAGGCCCTTCTTAAAATCATCGAAGGTACCGTCGTTCAAGTGCAGGCCAAGCAAGAACGGGGAAGTACACCCGGGGCCCCATCTTTGTCGTCCTCATCGCCAGCGCGCTCCGCTGGCGCTGTTCCGACCAGTGGGTTGGGACCGGGAAACCAACCAACTTCCTTTTCGCATGGCATGGGCCAGCAGCAGACCCCACAGCGAGGCGAAGTGTACAACGTGGATACTTCAAACATCCTCTTCATCTGTACTGGCGCATTTGTCGGGCTGCACAGGCTTATCATGGATCGCATTGCCAAAGGATCCATTGGATTTGGTGCTCGTGTTTCAGCATCGCCTTCTTCTGATGACACCAATGACCCTTCCATTCGCGCTGGAGTCAACAGTGAAAATGACGAGCTTTTTCGAAAGAATTTGCCTTTCTACACTGCGCCTACTGATACTTTTGCTCCAGCATCCGTTAATCCTTCGGCATCGCCAGAAGACCTGCAGCCAAATCTTGAGTCACTGAAGGACGAGGATACCGAGCCGGCAACATACAACACCCTAGACCTGGCCGCCCCAGCAGATTTGCAGCGCTTTGGACTAATACCTGAGCTTATCGGCCGTATACCAGTAACATGCTCATTGTCACAGCTCTCGCTCACAGCCCTTGTTAGAGTGCTAACAGAGCCACGAAATTCACTACTGGAGCAATATCGGCAGCTCTTTGGCCTTAGTGGAATAGAACTTCATTTCACAGCGCCGGCACTTCACGAAGTGGCACGCACAGCCCAGGGCATGGGAACAGGCGCCCGTGCCCTAAGAACCGTCATGGAGCGCCTTCTTGGCGAGGCCATGTTTGAGGCACCCGGCAGCGGAAATCGATACTGCCTGGTGACGGAGAGTGCGGCTCGTAAAGAGGAGCCTGTGCTGCTCCTGGGCCGAGGGATGCAGGCTCAATTTCGAACCTTGCTGGAACGTGAAGAAGAGGATTGGCGACGGAAACGAGGCGGCACTCATCAAAGTAACCCGCCGAGAGGCAATGGGGATGGTGGAGGAGGAGGTGGCGAACAATACCATCAACAAGAGCCTCCTGGCTTCACCAGCTTTGAGGAATATCGGCAACGCGTCAAGGTTGCGGGTGTCGGTGGGGCGTTTTGATGTAAATTTACGAACATTTCACGATAGACCAATGACAAATCCAAATTTTGATGTAAAATATTGATCCATGAGTCTCAATATCAGTCGGCCACGCTGGAGTTTAAATCAGAACGTAACGATGCTGACAGGACTTGAGCCACTTGAAGGCCGAGAAGTGCACCTTTTAGGCTCATGCATTTCATACAGAACCTAAGTCTTATTGTCAGTGCATCAATATGAAACTCTTTGTGTGTAAACGAGCACAGAGGGCAGTGGATATTGGAAGAAATGTAGACGTCCGACTACAACGAGCAGCAAGCTCCAGATTTAGATAGTCAATCAAATTGACAAAAGGGAAATTTCAATATATTTAGTGGTGGCGATGGAGGTTATTTTTTTGGCCTGCCGTGCAAAGGGCTTGTGATGCACGTCTCAGCTTGATAATACATTGGACAGCGGCTGCAACTGACTCCGGACAACAAATCATCATCGCTGCTTGAACTCGTCTGCTCCTCTCCAAACCACAACTGCCCAGAAATCCATATCTCCTTTTATATGCGGCAAAAATCAAATCTACTCTTCGGCGCTGGGATCGATGCCTCGTGGTGGGCTCTGTACCTGACCCTTACCAACGTAGCCCTCGGAAGAGAGACCAGTGATAGGCTCGGCGTTTTGGCTCTGAGGGGGATGATCAGTATATTTCTAGCAGTAGAAATTGGGAACGGAGAGCTTACCCTGAGATATTCGTTTGTAGCTTCTTGCCATTCCTGGGACATGGTCTTTGGTGGTGGACGGGCGCCCATGCGAATCAGAGCAAAGAGACCCGCGCTGGCAAGCATGGAGTAAATGAAAAGTCTGAGAATCTGCCACTTCTCACCAGGAGGAGGGACAGCACGAGGGCCGTGAGGGCCAAAGGCAATGTAATATGCTGTCGATGATCAAAATTATCAGCGAAAGTTGTTCGAGCAGAGAACCAATCCGACTGGTCCAGCCATCGAGGCAGCAGCTCCAAACTTACAGGCCTTCTTCTCTTGCATGGTCAACTGGTTCCAGTCGACGGTCATGCGGTCCCTAAGAGCCATCCAGAGCTCGGCCTGCTCCTGAGGTGGCATCGACTCCCATCGCTTCTCAATGTTTGCCAGTGTGGGATTGGAGACGGCGTGCGATGACTGTGCACGAACCTGCTCGTGAGCAGTCGTAAGCGAGCGAATTTGGACGGCTCTGGGGGCCTGGCCACGAAGGCTCTGGGATAGGAGCGAGCACGAGCTCAAGGCCCGGCCAACGGTGGGTACGCGCAGCATGGCGGAGGGGCGACGTTGAAGGAGTGGAGATTTGACGTGAGCGAGGTTGCGCTGCTGGCGGCGCGAGGTGCGGCAGAGGCAGCAGTGAGTGGATGCTGTAGATAGCAGAGCTGAAGCAGAGATCAAAAGTGTCGTTAGGTCAAGGAACGTTGTCGGAAGGACCTGTTCTTACCAAGCTCAGCTTAGCTTGGCCAGCCTCGGTGATTGGCCAATCACTGATTCTGCGTTGGCCTGCCCATCGTCATGCAAAGCACGGAGTTTTAAGGACTCCGTAGTCAATCAAGCAAAATGATGGAGGCTTTGACTAATAATTACGAATATACAAGAAAATCCAGACAGAAAAGATCACTTTTTAGGATAAAGCATCAACAAAGCGATTTGGGCAAGAGGCGCTGGAGCATGCATACACTGCAAAGGCCAAGCAACAACTGATAACACAAGAACATTATGCGGATAGAACCCAAAATGAAAAACTCTCTTTCCTGGCACCCGAGGAACGAAATGGCATGAATTGGAGATGCGCTTGGATCTGCCGTAGAGTTGATGTAACCAGCAAAACGGAGCATGGTCTGAGCTGCATGGTCCAACAAAACGGAGCCGAACAGTGCGGTGAATCTTGCAACAACAAAGTCCTTTTATCCCGTTGCTGCAGATCCACAGTCAGCTTTGATGTTGCTCGACCTATTTTGTCCTAGGAGGCTCAGCTTGGTGTGTGTCAAGATCTCACAGTCTCACATCCTTGCAGACTATGAACACTCTTACTACTCTTTAGAAAAGGTCGCTTTGCCGGAAGCGCCCGGAGGAATGTCGGCGGCAATAGGAAAATGCCACTGACATTTGATATCTACTGCGACCAGGAGCCTGGGAACGCGGGGCAACGCGGGGCCTGAACTGCACCAAAGTGTCCTGGCAATGAAAATGAGAGCGTTACATACCCCAATAGGCAGTCTGCTCGACCAAGACTATGGAAGGATTTTATCTTTGGCGATGCGGCGCTGCGCCCAATCAAAATTTGGCCGCCCTCTTGACGTAGCCGTGCCCCTCCGAGTCAACCGCCCCTCCTCTTTCTTATGAGCTGTTGAGATTTCTCATTCCTTCTTCTTTCTCCCACCAAAATTTTACTCGTAACTTCTTCAAGAATCTACAATCACATATACAATCATGGGTTTCAAGGTAATTGCTGTCCAGCATTGGGAGCTCTGCGTGTTGCACAGTGTCTCCTCTAGCTATATGAGTGCGAACTGACTTTTCAACCAGGTCGGTATCAACGGTTTCGGCCGCATTGGACGTATCGTTTTCCGCAATGCGTGAGTGATCTGTCATATCTGATAGCAAAATTCGCCACTCTGATAATTTATATGCAGTGTTGAGCACACCGACCTGGACGTTGTCGCTGTGAACGACCCTTTTATCGAGCCCCACTATGCTGTGAGTCTTCAGATAGCTTTGCTACAAGATAACCAGCTAATACATTGATCTAGGCCTACATGCTCAAGTACGACTCGACCCACGGCCAGTTCAAGGGTGATATCGAAGTCAAGGGCCAGGATCTGGTTGTCAATGGCAAGACAGTCCGTTTTTACACCGAGAAGGACCCCGCAAACATCCCGTGGTCTGAGACTGGTGCATACTACATCGTCGAGTCGACCGGCGTCTTCACCACCACCGAGAAGGCTTCTGCTCACTTGAAGGGCGGGGCCAAGAAGGTTGTTATCTCGGCTCCTTCAGCTGATGCTCCAATGTTCGTCATGGGTGTCAACAACAAGGACTACAAGAGCGATATCAACGTCTTTTCTAACGCCTCGTGCACGACAAACTGCTTGGCTCCTCTTGCCAAGGTCCTGCATGACAAATACACTATCATTGAGGGTCTCATGACCACCGTTCACTCCTACACCGCCACGCAGAAGACTGTTGATGGTCCCTCCGGCAAGGACTGGCGCGGTGGCCGTGCCGCTGCCGAAAACATCATTCCCAGCAGCACCGGTGCAGCCAAGGCTGTCGGCAAGGTCATTCCAGCACTCAACGGCAAGCTTACCGGCATGTCGCTGCGTGTGCCTACCAAGAACGTCTCGGTCGTCGACTTGACTTGCCGTCTTGAGAAGGGCGCCAGCTACGACGATATCAAGGCCACAGTCAAGGCTGCTGCAGAAGGCGAGCTCAAGGGCATCTTGGCCTACAGCGAGGACGAGCTTGTCTCTACTGATCTCAATGGCGACACACACTCTTCCATCTTTGACGCAAAAGCAGGCATCTCCCTCAACCCCAACTTTGTTAAGGTCGTGTCATGGTACGACAATGAGTGGGGCTACTCTCGCCGTGTGCTGGACCTTCTGGGTAAGTTCTTCACCCTCAATCATTGTCTCTGCTTTGCTAACCGTCGGTATAGCGTATGTTGCCAAGGTTGATGGCAACGCCTAGGAATCAGGACAGTACACAAAGCACACTAGCAGACTGTAGGTGCGGCATAAGAGTCGTCCCAGTACTCAGCGAGCTCCAAAGCGTGTGATCTGACGTGCTAGTCTCTTTATATTTAGCATAGCTCCTTTGTAACCGAAGAATGACCAAAAAGATATCATATTCTCTCCCAAAACCTGACAAACTTTGATCTTTGTGAAAATCATAACTGATCAGCATCAATTTTGCTGAGATTTTCTTGCCATGTAGCCCAAGAGAAGAGAGTAACATCACGTGATATCAAGCGATACGTGAAAGATCGGTCTTTCCTCGTACAATCCAGACTTTTAAGTTCTAGAAATTCGGTTGTCAGAAGTTAACTCTTCTTGTCAATATCTCTTCGGACTTTTTATCACCTCTATGTTGCCTTTCCATCTCCCGGGATAAAGCATGTCCTAACTCTCAGAAAATGATTTACTCATTTGAAGTAAAAAGGCCCAAGAACTCCTCCTTCTACGACTTAGAATACGAAGCCAAGCTTGAGTAGCTAGGAAGGTAGTATAATCTGATATTCGATAGAATTAAAAGAGAGAAATCTTTAGTACTCAAACTTAACAGTATGTCTAGAATAAATTTAGATAGGCTTAGCAAAGTGAAACGATAAATATGTGAGTTAGGATAATTTTCAAGAAGACATAATAGTATATATGCCAGGCGCTCAGCTTAATAAGGACTAGCGTGCAACGAGGCTTGTCTAGAGATATAAACAGACCGCCACGCCATCACCATCTCAACTTCCGCCGCACGTCAAGCTCGTTTCAGAATTATCCTATTTCTTGGGCCTCCCAAATCTCTTTAGTCCTTTTTGCGCAAAATTTCTGGCAGGGAAAATACCGAGTAAGTATTGGTGACTGAAAGGAGCATTGAATGCACAAACCAATATCCCTTCCCTCTTGACTTGTTGGTGACATGACGTTCCTTCTGCGGAGCTCTGAATATCTCTTGTATTAGTGCGGCTCTCAAGTGTTCCTGATCTACTCTTGGAGTCAGATGGATAAGTCCTTTAGTACTTTGCAGAGTCGCAGAACAACATTCAATACCAAGTCAAGAGTTCTTCATTGTCGACATGTCCTTGATTGCAGTGCCTATCTTGCCCTTTCCATTTCAATGATGTCTCCTGAGAGCAAGAAAGACACTGACAAGGCCAGAAATATCTATTTCAGCATATTCAAGGAAAGCAGAGAAACACTAAATATTGCACTGAACTTGCGATCTATGTGCATTGGGCGGTTTGGAATTAGGATCCCTTGGGTATGTGACTCACTTTCTCTCTTGACCATAAACATGTCAGATATCACAAACATCTATTGTGCAAATATGTTGAAATACAGAGAACACTAATATGTAGCCCGTCACCAGCTGAGAGGGGACTTCCAGGCATAAGCACAACTGAATCTTTCTTGTATTTGGAGCCATTTTATGAACGATCATGCGAGCATTATAGTCTGCAAATATTGAGGAGGGTTAAATTCCCCTCTTCGAGTTCAAAGTTATGCAGAGCGCCGATATGGACCTCGACCCTCAACCTGGTGAAGGTGATAATGTGATGCGAACCACAGAAATTGGCGAGCACGGCTCCCTATCGGAACCTTCAACTCTTGCCTTTAATACCCAGATTCGGAGACGCTCTCCGACACCAACTTCCAGCCAAGTCTTGCCATTTGCAACCCAGCCCGAAGCCTCGACTGATGGAATTCACCAACGTGGAACTACCATTTCCACCACTACAAGATCTCCATCGGCACGACCGAAATCACGCAATAATGAACCTCTAAATTTGCCCCACCCACGAACTCTCGCCCTTATCCCGCCTCCAAAGGACATAAATCTACCATACGCCACTGGGACGACGGGGATCGTCTATGACCCTCGAATGCGTTTTCACGTCAACATTGGTATAAGGTATGATGGTCATGATGGTCATGATGCAAAGGGTAGAGAAGATCCTGAGGACCTTGATCACCCCGAAAAACCAGCTCGCATCGCAGAAATTTTCCATGAGCTACGCGATGCTGGACTGGTCGAAGACCCAAGCCGACCGGACCTCAAAACAGACTACATGATGAAGCGCATACCGATTCGGCCAGCAATGCCGGAAGAAATCGTGCTAATACACACACTTGAACATGTCGAATTTGTCAAAAGCCTGGCAGGTATGGACGAAGATGACCTGAAGCGACTCAACGAGGCGGCTCAGCTTGAGGTATCAATGTATTATCACAACCTATCTTGGCTGTGCGCGTCGCTTTCTGCTGGCGGTGCCATTGAGGCGACCAGAGCGGTGGTTTCTGGACAAGTTAGAAACTCCGTTGCTGTCATTAGACCTCCCGGCCATCATGCAGAGCACGGAGAAGCTTCCGGATTCTGCTTCTTCAACAACGTCTGCATTGCAGCGCGTGTGATGCAGCGCGATTATCCTGATACGTGCCGAAAGATCCTTATCTTGGACTGGGATGTTCATCATGGGAATGGTGTGCAGAGGGCATTCTACGATGACCCCAATATTCTGTACATTTCGCTGCACGTTTATGCTGGGGGTAGATTCTATCCCAATGGTGATTTTGGAGATCATGTTCACTGCGGCGAGGGCGAGGGACTCGGCAAATCTGTCAATATTCCGTGGGCCACGAATGGCATGACCGATGCAGACTATATCATGGCATTCCAGCAGGTGGTGATGCCTATTGCTATTGAGTTTGATCCTGAACTGGTCATCATCTCTGCCGGCTTTGATGCAGCCGATGGAGATCCGCTTGGAGACTGCAAAGTGTCACCAGCAGGGTACGGGCATATGACGCACATGCTGATGCAACTTGCCAAAGGCAAGGTGGTGGCTTGTCTTGAAGGAGGATACAACTTGCGATCGATCGCTGTTTCTGCTTTGGCAATGAGCCGCGTTTTGATGGGTGAACCTCCAGACCGCTTGCTTGAACTGACGCCGACGCCTTCTGCCGTCAACGTCGTTCAGCAAGTGATTCGCACTCAATCCCAGTTCTGGAAATGTCTTTACCCTAAAGAAATGGAACTTCGTCGGAAGAAGGAACTGGGGAGTGAGAGGTTGCATGATATCATTCGCGAGTGGCAGAGCAAGATCTTATGGGAGGAGTATTTCATGACCAAGCTGTTCATTCTGCGCCAAACCTTGTCTCGCTCGTTCAATGACCAGGTTCTGGCGACACCGAATTACCACGAGCACCGGCCCCTGCTTGTGTTGTTTCACGACCCTCCAGAAGCAGAAGGATACCCTGATCCTCGCACCAGCCGGCTCGAGCTTCACAATACATTCCTGGTAAGTTTTGATTCTTGCTAAAAAAGCGACGAGCCAAGGAGCTGACTTGGCCGGTAAAGACTGATGTGTCCAAGACATACATTGATTGGGCTATCAAGCATCAATTTGCCGTCATTGATGTAAACATCCCGAAGCATATCACAGCACAAGACGTGAGTTGTCTTTGATGTGGAATAAAATGGGATCGCACTGACACAAGTGCTGCTCAGGACTCAATGCAGACATATGTTCCTGCAGATAGTGAGGCGACGCGAGCAGCAGCAGCAAAAGAGGTAGCCTTTTACCTCTGGGACAACTACATTGAAGTGAACTCATCATCCCATGTCATTCTCATGGGCATAGGCGATGCTTACAGTGCCATCATAGACCTCCTGTCGCACCACCCTACAGCCTCAGACGACGTCGATCTCACAGTTTGCTTCATAGCAGAGCATGTGCTGCGCTCTGTGCAGAAGTCAAGCGATGACAGCGTTGCTTACAGCTACTACGCGCAGTCGCTTGTATTTGTCAGCGGAGCACATGCCGCATTTGCTCCTGAGCGAGTCAAGAAGATTAAACGCCGCTACGGCAATGTTGTGCGAAGTAGTGAGACTGATCTGCAGGAGATGCTAGAGGCACACAAGCCGCAGGTCACACAGCGCATGCTCGACATTACAGCAGACTGGCGCGAGAATCAGGCGCAGCGCGTGCCCTCGCCAGAAGTCAGCGACACTACAAGCCGCGCAAAGGGCACGTCGCTTGACGTCTCCGGGTCTGACGAGGACGCCCAACTCGACGCCAAGTTGGAAAGGTGGAGGGTGCGACGGGGGCTGAGCTCCACTGGCAAGAAGCGTGTTATGCCAGATGGGGATTTGCCTTCCGTGACCATGGACGTTGACCCACCGCCAGGCATGCAGCAGCCGCACCTGACCTCATCATCACCAGTAACAGCAGCCGCGGCGGCCACGTTGCCACCCAAGGCAGTTTTTGGCGTGTCACCTGTGCGGAGTGTCCGATCGTCGCCACGGCCCAGGCCTGGACGGAGCCCGGCAAGACAGTAAGGGCCGCAGATGGCAAGCGTGGAAGACGAACCTTCAAATGTCATCAATTGGATAGAGTGTAATTAAAGAGGAGAAGCAGGGAAATGATTTGCTTTGTTTTCAGGAAATAGCAGAACTGGTTTTGTGGAAAGGAGGTTGTTTTGATTTTGGATCCTGATCTTCTAAATCTAAATTTTTTTCATCTTGTAAACTAAGGTCAGCCTGTTTTCTCGCTTACATCTTATGCTCATCGGTTTTTCTTCTGGCCGTCAACTTGCTACATCAGACAGCCATTCTTGGCGCTCGAGTGCAGCTTTGACGCCCCGAGCCTAATGCGTTTCTGCTGCGTCGAACTGCTGGTGCTGATGAGGCCAAACACCTCGACGATCCATTCGTACCAGACCTTGCGCCCGTCGGTCTGGCGCCAGACGCTTGCGTGGATCTCGGCGTCGGCGGGCACGTAAAGGGGTGTCTAAATCTCTGCCTTAGCAATCTTATTGCAGAGAGAGAAGCTAGCAAAAAACTCACCTCAAGGGGGAAGAAGATGGGGAACCAGCTGATCATGTCCTCGCTCTTGGCCACCATGGTGACGGGGTTGATGCTCAACTCGACAGTCTCACTTGGTGTACTCTCTTGCCCTGTAGCGCCAACGATAGACCTTGGCGAGTAGAGAACAGCTTCAAAGTAACCAGCCAGGCCGTGGCAGACGCCGCGGTCACTGCAATGGAACTGAAGCCTGGAAAAACGAGCATTGTGGGCATTTCCGCCCATCGCATCGCGTAGCTGCGAATTTCGAATGAATTCTGGTGGCAGAGGATGGGCAAACTCCCAAGCCTGCTGGACGTCTGGCAGCCTATCCTGAGGTGGCTGGTCTTCGCCAGAGTTTGATAGGGATAGAGACGCCGAGATTTCCCCTTGCTTGGAAAGGTAGTCAATCGAGTGCAGCATGACAACATACGGCACCTCCCAGGCATCTGTGTCGCCACTGACAACTCGCTGAGCAATGTCAGCGTGAAGCTTGGGCGCAGCGATTGGTGTCAAATGCGCCGTATATGAAGAAGGTATTGAGATACCGTGCTCAGGTGTTAATAGATGTTGGACGCCATCGAGGCATTCTGGAGAGAGCTCGTTGTCGCCGAACGAGCCCAACAGTTCCGACACTAATATGTCAATAGTGGTGTAAGCGTCTGATTTCGCCTCAGTCGGCAACACTGCAGGAGCTAATTTGTTTCCTCGAGCATCTGGCAACAGCTCATCGCCCTGCTCAGCCTCATTGACTGCAGGTCCTGGCCACATGCGCATATCTGTCTGTACAAGATTGACGCGACTACCCCACTTGTCTCTGTTGTGACGCTGCAATAGTACAAATGCGTTCGGATTCTTTTCAATAGCCCAAATGTCAATAGGGACTTCAGCCACGTCGCTGGCTGCAAGAGCACGCGTCACAAGCGGCCCTCTCCCAGCGCCAACGACTGCGAGTGTGACTCGACCACTCTTTGATTTCGGCTTGCCACGCTCCTTCCAGTCAGCCAAAGCTTGTGTGATGGCGGCCTCGTACCAATCGTACTTGACAGGGTCTTTTTCAAAGACCTCATAAGTGATGCTTTCCAGGTTATCTGTAAGTGGTTGAAGTGGATTCTGAAGATAGTCTTGGAAACCCTGACCAAAACGCTCCATCGGGGTTTTCAGAGGTTGTTTGGTCTGTACATGCTTGCGAATATACTCTATGTAGGGCATGTCGTTCTTGTATTTCCCGCTCGGCTTTTGAGCTACTGCCTGGGCTGGTGTTGGATCTTGCAATTCTGGATTCGATGATTGCCCTGGGAGCGGTCCAACATCGCTAAGCAAGATCCAAGGTGTGAGACGTAATCTCATCATGCGCGAAACAAATTGCTGATGTGTTTTGGGTAGAACAAGAATGCCATGTCTGTTAGCGACAAAGCAGGGTCCCGGTAACTCGAGAATGCGTACTGGCTCTGAGAACCATCTGGACTGGACTTCTAGGCGAGGAAGGCGAGAAGAGGCAACAAGAGCTATTGATCCTGTTAGATTGCAGATTCTGCGTGGACAAGAGGAATGTACGGTACATTGACCGAATCAAGATAAGAAATGAAGCAGCAGAAGAGCCAAGATCATGCTTACCTAAAGACAACCGGGAGCTGTATCTACAAATATTTCTGATGAGGTGCCACACATCCCAGCTCGTCAGATGATCAGACACAACTGAATCGTCCAATTCTGTGGCTGTGAGGCCCTTGCTGCCAGCTAGATTTGCTAAATCAGCCAGCCCGGCAGAGTCTGCATCTGATGGCGTCGTAGATGCTGGACCAGAATAGATGATTGGAAGACGAACGTGAAGTTGTGCATACGGTGCGAGTCTCAGAGCTTCCTGGACAGTACGAGCATACTGGGTAAGACCTGCGTGACTGAGGGTTCGTCCGCTATGCATTTTGGGACCTTCAATCATAACGTGAGTTGCACCACAGAAACTTGCGTACGTCATCTCCTGGAATAGGACTTGACGTGAAATGTCTGCTATGAGGGGATCATGACTGGCAAGGTCGATCCAGGCGCTGGTGGTGCAGACGAGCTGGCTAATCGTTTCACCGGGAGCAAGATCGGTATCATTTGAGGTCAGTGGTGCAAGAGTAGGGAATGGCATCCTTATTGGAGCACCAGAAGAACTCGTTAGGTGCGGAGCTTTTTCAACTGCAGCATGATGATTGGCGATTTGTAAAAGTATGTGCTCGTGATATGTCGGGCTGGTGATGGGTGTAGTGACCATGTCATACTACTCAATGCATGAGCAAGATTAAGGATTGCTCTCTGATGCTTTGGAGCTTACCGTATAGCTTCTAGCATCTTGCAGCGTGGCCTCTGTCACTCTCCCACGGTATCTGCTCTGATGGTGGCCAATATAAAAATATGGACTGTCCATCTTGTCCACGGCTACCTTTAATTCGAGTTATATTCCTACCAGTCACGCAAAGTAAGATATGCTTAGCAAAATTTCATAACAGTATTCAGTCAGGGACAAAGAGACTCAAAACCCCCAAAATATGCCAATGCAAGGGGCTTATTCTGCTTGTCCACATTTTGAAGAAATAATAAACGAGAAGAAGTGGGGCAGTCAGTGCATTCAACGCTTACGAGCTGCTTGTGTGCCCACCTCGAGGTATATACCTGCTTACGATTCACCATGCTGCAAAGCTTTCTTTGTACGAATCTGTAAGAACTGATTTTATGCTTCTATCAGTGGATTTAACCCTTGCGATATTTCAGAGGCTCGCCATGACCTGGCTCTTCAATACAGAAACATTGACCAGGCGGCATTAGGCGTAATATCTTGGTACATATGATCAAAAACGATTTCGACGCCTCCAAAGGTTATACGAGAATGAGAGCCGCATATATGGCAAATTAGAACTTTATCTAGAGTCTGAAGCTGACTTTCATCCAAATAGCTCAGCATGATGCTATTGGTATCACTCAGAGGCTCAGCCAGATGTTTAAAAAAAATATGAATTCCCCTTCTTGTATTGAAATTCATACAAATTCTCGAGTGGACAGAAAATCGTCAACATCCACGATGACAACAAATGTGTTGCTGTTAGAGACATGTCAATCGATGGACATTCCACCGGCTAAGAAAAGGAGAAGCGTCGCAGAGCCTCAGGATGGCTGATTCGCTGCTCGCCCAGAGTTTGACATCTTGGCACTGGGGCCGTTCGGACGACATCATCTCAGACTCTCCCTGCGTCTTATTTATAGGTTTTCCAGAGCGAGTTACACTGCCAGAAGGGAGGCGGCAGATCATAGCTGGAGGACGATAGGCACATCCTGAATATATTCCGGGCCTCCGCGCGCCCACATTTGGCACCATCATGGGGTTCCTTTTCTTCCACATGCCCAAGGTAAAGCACTTCTTTTCTTCGCGCGGTGAATCTGCAAGTCAAGACACTCGGACTGACACGGAATGGCAGAGCTTCTTGCATCTTATGTCTCTGCGTACCGGCACCGAACTCATTGTCCTCACCATCATCTTCAATAAGATCTCAGGGCTCTATGGGCTGTTGGCGCTGCTGACAGGCTACCATCTTTCATCCTTGCAGTTGTCCATGTACATTTATTCGCTGGCAGCACTTATCCTAACCGCAACTCTTGCGCCACACGTACGGAAGCAGAGCCCTATGCAGTGTTTGGCCCTTGCGTGGTTCTACCTGCTTGACTCGCTCATCAACGCAGCATATACGGCAGCCTTCAGCATCTCATGGTATATTGTCCTGCTGCGACATGCTGCTCCAAGCGAGGAACACGAGGGCATGTCTCCTCCAGGAAGCAACATGATTGGCGATACTGCCGGCTTTACAGACCCGGTGTACAACGTGTCCCAAGTGGACGCAATCATTGAGCCCGGCGAGGAATCACTTGCAGGACAGAAGGGGACTCTGGTGGGGCACAACGGTGGAGCGGCGCAGCCTGCGACAGGCGCACTCGATGCTGTGATTCTCGAAAAAGGCTCCATCGCTAGCCTCTCCATTATCTGCACCTTGTGGCTGATCCGCCTATACTTCATCCTGGTCGTCATTGCGTATGCAAGGGCAGTTCTCAGAGCGCATATTGTACGCTCATCCCAGAGCTCATCCTCGTTCCCCATTCTGTCGGACAGTAGGTCGGCAGAGAACCCATTCGAAAAGGGCAAGGAGCTGGGTGAGGGCTGGCGCGGCAAGCTTGGCCGCATCATGGTCGCCGTGGGCCGGCCGTTCTGGCTGGCAACTGATGAGACGGGTGACTGGGAGAAGAGCGTGGGCGGGCGCTTTGCGGCGCAGTCGCAGCATCAGCAGCGGCGCAGTCGCAGCGAACCCAAGGGAGTGCTGGAGCGCGAGCGGCGGCGCCGCGCAGGCACGGGCCCGTCAGAGCTGCGGCCAATAGAGCTTGAGCACGTCAACCACTCGCCAGCCCAGCAGTAGGATCAGTTAGATACTGGAGATAAAGAAGAGAGTCATAGGACGGAGGCGGGGGGGAAGGGTAAGAGAGATTAAAGGAAAGCATGAGAGCATGAGCATTTCATGGAAGCGGATTGGCGAGGGATTATTCTTAATAGGGCGGCCACCCTGGTGTTTTTCTGTTCTTCTTGTATGCTTCTCCGAAATGTGCACTTGAAAAACCTATAAAGGTATGGAATTCGTATCATATTCATGAAAGAGCCGACTGTCACCTCCCCTTTTAGCTACTGTAAGCCTCTCTTCGTCGATCGACGTCTACTGTCGCCATATAAACACCATGTGCGCCAACATTTAGATGTGTATTTCGAAAAGGAAAAATCACTCAGTCCGCTTGCCGTCAAATTTAAGCACCGCCCCCATCAGGATCTGCGCACCCATGGCACAGTCCTCGGGGCTCGTGTACTCGACTGGGTTGTGGCTAACACCGTCTCGGCTAGGCACAAACACCATGCTTGTCGGCACATGCTTGCTCGTATAGACGCTGTCGTGACCAGCGCCCGAAGCCATCTGCAGGATGCGGGCATCGACATCGTTGCCAAAGAGTTCTTCACAGGCCTCGGTGACGCAGGTGATGCATTCGTCGCTGAACTGTACAGCTGGCGAGTCCGTATCCTTGCGCCATCTTACCTGAACTCGGTCACGCGGTGTCGTCTGGGTACGATAGGTGATGGCATCTTTGCCTGAGGCGATCCAGGCGAATTCTTCTCGGAGACGGCGCTCCAGCACGTCGACCGTCTTGTCCTTCTGTGCACGGATGTCAAGTGAGAATGTCACCAGCCCCGGCACTGTATTTGTACTACCAGGCCTGGCCTCGATGATGCCTGTGCTGGCGAGGCCACCTTCACTATGGGCAGCCTCTCGAGCTGCAACAATCATCTTCGCTGCCGCCAACAGTGCATCTGATCGACTGCTGAGATCAGTGGTACCCGTGTGGCAGTCTCTCCCGACAACCGTAATAGTGAACCAGCGATAGGCCTGCACGCCTGTGACGATGCCAATCTTGCGTTTTTGATTCTCGAGAGTGGGCCCTTGCTCAATATGGAGCTCAAAATGAGCTGCCATTGGAGTCGACTTGTGGCTGCAAGGAATCGATCCAAGGTAGCCTATACGCTCGAGCTCCGACTTCATGGTCGCAGAAGAATCGCCTCGAGGTATGACAGAGCCAAGGTTGTGTGCCGTCTCAAGAGGTATTGCGCCTGCCCAAACTCCAGAGGACACCATTGAGATGGGGAACCGAGCCCCCTCCTCATTCGTCCAATTCACCACTCCCACGGGATAATTGGTCTGAATGTTGTTTTCTGCCAAAGTCCGCAGCATCTCAATGCCTGCTTGAACACCAAGAATCCCGTCGTAGCGTCCACCCGTAGGCTGCGTGTCGAGATGTGATCCGACAAATGTAGGTGCGCCTTGCTTCTTGCCAGCTCGCACGGCGAATTGGTTACCCATCTCGTCGACAGTGACTGTGCAACCTAGGGCAGCAGTTGTCGACGCAAACCAATCTCGGACTTGTTTGTCTGCGTCTGTGAGCGCCAATCGAGACATGCCTGTTTCCGAGTGATGCCTGGTATAATGTCAGTCACTGCAGCGGAACATTGACTGCAGCACCTACTCTCCCCATCGCTGCCCAGTGCCCCATTGTGCTGTGTCATGTATTTCGTCTAAAAGCCTATCCTGTTTGACCTTTTTAATGCGTGCTGCTGTGGAGGATAAGCGTGACGTTTGTTGGACCAGAAGAGCAGTAGCTGGACGACTAGCTAGGCCTGCGGCTCTGCATGTCGGCCTAAGCAGGCGCACACCTGGACGAAGAAAGAGAGACGCCATAGAATACGACCAGACAGACCAGAATATGTCAACAGCACATTGAAATTTGCCAGCCAGTAGCCAAAAGAGCAACGCAAAACAGCAGCACGTGCAAGTAAACACGATGCAGGCTTTTGTGCTCGTCATCGCCTACGCACCAAAGCCCATGTCAATTGAGGGGTGCCAAGCGGTGCGGCTGGGGGCGCCGCCAGCCGTTGATTTTTGCCGTTAAACCGCGGCACGAAACGTTGTCAGATGAACGCCAATCCTTTCTACTTTGCATATTTTTGCTGCAATAATTATGGTCTTGTTGTGTTGACTGCCGAAGTGCTCTAGAAATCTCCACAATGACCTTGTCTTCCCAATGTAAATGTTAAAGCTACAGCATCCGTATTTATCACTACCTGAATCTGTGCTATCAAAGTATCAGACTGGTGCCGATCAGTGGTTTCGGTCAAAGAAGTCTCAGATTAAAAGACATGCTGCTGGGTCATAATAAGACTTGTACTGAAGAATGCACACATGGCTCATGACAATTTGTTTTCCATTTGCTTCAAGTTTTTTTTTGAAGTGGCAAACAAGACTGTCGACGGGATTGGATGTGGAAATGACATGTGAACTGCTCAAATAATGTTAGAAGGGCTGGGCCTGAAACTGCACAATTGCTCCAAGCCTCCAGATTACATGCTTCACAGGGCCTATTTCCTGGACAAGGAAAGTCCTTCAATTGGACTCAATTATTTTTGTAGCGGCCATTAAGCTGCGGAGCAATTCGTGGGGGTTTCCAGTGGTAGTCATAGATGACAGTGCCGCCATTGAGGCGGCCTTGGCGCGAGTTTCCACTTTACGCGTCCGACGCGTTTCTTCATGTTTCAACAAGCATGGCTCTCCTTGTGGACAAGCACCGTCCGCGCACGCTTGATGCGCTGACATACCATGATGATCTATCTGCTCGATTGCGAGCCTTGGTAATTGGAGCTGGCACTGAATTGCTGAGCCTTGAGACTGATACGAAAACAGGCTCAGAGTGGTGACTTTCCGCATCTTTTGGTGTACGGACCGTCAGGCGCTGGAAAAAAGACCCGCATAGTCGCGACTCTACGTGAGCTGTACGGACCAGGAGTGGAAAAGATCAAAATCGACTCTCGCGTGTTCCAGACGACAAGCAACCGCAAGCTCGAGTTCAACATAGTGGCGTCCATTTACCACCTCGAAATCACACCGTCTGATGTGGGCAACTATGACAGAGTAGTAGTACAGGACTTGCTCAAGGAGGTGGCACAGACACAGCAGGTTGATCTGGGGGCAAAGCAGCGCTTCAAGGTGGTCGTCATCAACGAGGCAGACAATCTGACCAGGGACGCACAGGCAGCGCTGAGGAGGACCATGGAGAAATACAGTCCGAACTTGAGGTTGATACTGCTAGCCAATTCGACGTCAAACATTATTGCCCCCATCAGATCGAGAACACTGCTGGTCAGAGTGCCGGCCCCGAGCGAAGACGACATCTGCAAGGTGCTGAAGAAGGTGGGAGAGAAAGAGAAGCTGCGCGATGCCGATGCCTTGAACAGGAAGATCGCCAAGGAGAGTGGTCGAAACTTGCGGCGAGCTCTGCTCATGTATGAGGCTGTGCATGCCCAAAAGTAGGTGCTCCTCTATTTCTTTACGGCTTTCTACTCTACTCTTCATGTCGTGGCACTGACATGTGTTACAGTGAGGTTGTGTCTGAAAAGAGTCCAGTCCCACCACCAGACTGGGAGGCCCTGATTGCGCAGATAGCAGATGAGATTATCGCAGAGCACACTCCAGCACGTATTCTGCAAGTCCGAGCAAAGCTGTACGATTTGCTCACTCACTGCATACCGGCCACAACTATTCTCAAGACGTTGACCTGGAAACTGATACCTCAAGTTGACGAGCAGCTCAAGCCCGAGATAGTCAAATGGTCCGCCTTCTACGAGCATCGCATCCGCATGGGCACAAAGGTCATCTTCCACCTTGAGGCGTTTGTAGCAAAGTTTATGCGTGTGCTCGAGAGCTTTGAGAGCGGCATCGACTTGGACTTTGATTAGCCTCCAGTCTCTCTGTAATGAATGAACGTAAGACTCTCAATTCTAGAGTCATTGTGAATCTGTGGCTTGCTGCCACAACTGACATATGGCGCCGTGACCTTTTGATTGGTCTTGGAATTGACAATGTTTCAACATTTTCTGCGGAAAAGAACGCCACAACTACCGCCAGCCACCTCGAAAGAGATGCTCCGTATTTCTCCCGGGCAGAGTAATGGTAACACTACTTATTTAAGCACCCGCTCTGAGACCAGTGAAAACAATGCTAAGAGCCAAAATGACGATTAAAACATTAGCAATCGACAAGGCAATTGAGAATGTTGGTGATTTGTCGGAATGGTCTGGTTAGCGCCGTAGCAGGTCCACGCGACTAGCAACATTCAGCCTCAGCATTTTTCAGAACCAAAACTTAAATTCAAATTCAAACCATAGGAGTCTTGATTGGAATTTTGGCCAGAATGCAGCTGAAAACAAAGTAGCCGCAGCCAATGGTTCGCTATGAAGTCTTCGCAGCATCAAGCTCTGCTAGTGCCGGCGCAGTCCGTGGAGGCTGGGGACTGCAAATGGGCTGGAAGCGCTCGCATGACTTTTCAGCTCCAACATGTTCACGCGCCTCGAGTAAGACGATCTGAATGTCAGAAGTACCGCAAATAACCATTCAATCATGGAGAAGCAGGGAAGCAACGGATTTGGTAGATATGCTTGAAGGATGCCTGTGCAGCACGGATTGTGCCTATTCACCGATCCCTAGGTCCCTGCTACCATACCCCTTTTTACCACCTGTCTTCTCTCTCTCTCCAAAGGATCCCGCAAATCATTTAAGAATTGCTCAAGTATGATCAATTCAACATTTTTTTTTTTTCAGCTCTTGTCTAACACTCGCTTAGTTCTTCATGCATCTGGTCTCAAAATGGAGATGTGGCTGGGTGGCTGGTCCTCCAGCCTCATTCTGCCACCAACCACCTCATATCAGCCGCCTGTTTGAGCCGCATCTATATAATTTGCCTCCGACCCTTGGCTCTTGTGCGATGCTTATCGTGGAGTATACTCGAATATTCCGAGATAATCGCGCATAACCATGCATCTTGTGCAACTTACATCCTTGGCCACCAGCCTGGCGGGCCTGGTGGCAGCACACATGGAGATGAAGCAACCATATGCTATTCGCTCCAAATTCAACCCTGCAAATCAGGCAACGCAAAACATCGATTACTCAATGACATCGCCCCTCTTGGCAGACGGCTCAAACTTTCCCTGCAAAGGCTACCAGAACGACCGTCCCGCCGAGACGGTAGCCACGTACAAGGCCGGCTCCACATACCAGCTTGAGCTCGCGGGCTCCGCAACCCACAATGGTGGCTCGTGTCAGTTGTCACTCTCCTACGACAATGGCAAGACATTCCGCGTCATCAAGTCCATGATTGGCGGCTGCCCCCTGACATCGACATACGACTTTACCATCCCCGACTTTGCCCCTAATGGCACGGCACTCTTTGCATGGACCTGGCAAAACCACTCAGGCAATCGAGAGTTCTACATGAATTGCGCTGAGGTGGCCATTGACTCGAGTGCTTCGGCGACAAAGCTTCGGCAGGCACGAAATCCTCGTGCGCGCCGCGAAACCTTTACCTCATTTGACCAGCTCCCTGGTCTCTGGCAGGCCAATCTCCCACCGCAGAACGACTGCAAGACGGTCGAGGGCGAGGATCCAGTCTACCCCAACCCCGGACCAGAAGTCGAATATGGGTCTAGTCTTAGCGCTTCGTCGCCAACCACAGCAGGCACCTGTGACAATCTGACTCCAGCAGGCCCGACCTATAAAGACCTGGATCCAAATGCGTCTGGCTCAGTGGGCTCAGGTGGCGCGGACAGCGGAACAACTCCCAGCACTCCAGCTACATCTGACGGGCCTTGGTTCCAACCTGGTGTTGGTGGTGTCATGTCCTCTACGGTGGCCAAACAGACAGTTGCCCCTTCGACCAAGACCTCTGCCAGCTCTACTTCCACCTCAACTTCAGCAGCGACCTCAGCCACAAGCACCTCCAGCTCAGAGTCGACAAAGCAGACTTCAGCGACCTCAGCTGCCAAGGCAACATCTGCAGTCTCTTCGGCGTCACAGCCTAAAACATCTAGCTCTGCAAAGTCTTCATCAACTGCAACGTCTTCACCAACTGCAAAATCTTCACCGACTGCAACATCTTCGCCCTCTTCTTCAGATGGAGGTGATGATAATGGTCCTGTCGCCGCGGGCGCCTCCTGCCAGACCGACGGCTCCTTTGGCTGCTTGAGGTCCGGCCAGGGCTTTGCCGTCTGCGACCACAGCCGCTGGGTCGACATGGGCTCGGTGGCGTCGGGCACCGTGTGCGAGGGCAACGCGGGCGAGGCCCAGATTCGCGCCGACCTGGAAATGGTGCGGGCATTCGGACAGCAGCAGCAGCAGCAGCAACAAGAAGAAAGATGATGATTCTGGACGAAGGATTTTACACAGCTGGAGACAACTACGAGAGACGAGAGGATGATAACGACTACGACAACAACAACGACGACGATGGAGAAACGACAATACCTAACAGTAATGACGACGAAGACACCCTCTGACGAGGAGCTTGGAGATATATACCCGACTGTTGAACGAGCGACATGAGGGTCTCGGCTGGCGATGTTAATATTTCAAATCTCTTACTTGCAAATCTACGCCTGTCTTTTCGAGCAAGGAGTTTTTTTGGGAGGTGGACAAAACATATATCTGGGTTCCAGTCCTTGAACATATGGGGGACCTGAGGCCGCGACCAGGTGCATATAGCACATGGGCATATGAAGGGGTGTGGAAAGCATGAACTAATATCCAAATTACTCGTAGTAATAACAATAATACCTGATAAGCTGTTCATAAGAGAACCGGTGAAAAAGATCGTGAGTATAGCAATTAAGTTTCCAGTAATGGAATGCACCTTTAATAGACCGGCGTCATCAATAAGCCAAGAAGTTGCCATCAAGACGAGGCCTTTCGCATCCAATGCTGAGACCTTCAAGACCAAGAAATCCGTTCACTCTTGGTTTGAAGTTCCTGGCGCTGCTTGCACCGTTGTATCAGCCTCTGAGCCAGTTGCAGTGCTGGCCTGGCTCTGATCCAAATCGCTCAGAGCCGAGATGCCACTGGCTGTAATCTCAAACTCGGTGCCACGCTCCTCGACATTGTCATGAGCCCAAGTAGAAAACACAACCTTCATCCATCGTCTCCAGCGTGATTTCTCACCGTCTATGGGCCCGGGGCGCTTAATGGAAGGATGTCGTGGTGTGCGGGTCAACGCTATGCGACAATCCAGCTGATTTGCCCACACTAGACCCAAGCTGGGAGTTTTAAGTCCGGCGTAGAGACCAGGGATGTCGCCCCAGCCCGTGAAGAAACGTTGCTGATGATCAAGGCTCATGGCGGCATCCGCGAGGTAGCCGTCGTCTGAATGCATGGAACCTGGTGGCAGCCCATCTACGGACAGATGGGCTTGCTGAGACCGTTCAAAGCGGTCGGCTACCTGATTTGCGACGACAACAGCCAGATTGTGGCGCTGAGCAAGCGAACGCAGGAGGTGGCCTGTGGACTGTAATGAGGCAGCTCGAACAGCCATGCTTGAAGGGCCAGCCCTGCTGTTCGTGGTCTGTTCAATCTCAGCGCGATAATTTGCTGTGATACTGTCGATGACGACCAATCCAATACTGTGGCGCTGGACCACAACTGGGAGTTGGTAGCGCAAAATATGCTCTTGCGCCTCGAGATCTGGAACAGTGATGCTGAGTACTCTGGCGAGGCTTGGCTTGTCCTTCGAGTCTAACAATCTCATGTTTGGATGCGACGACAGGATTTGCGACAGACGAGACGTTGCCAAAGCAGACTCTGAAGAAATGTACACGGCGGATCGTCCAAGGCCGCCATTGGACGCTGGCAGTTGCACAGCCAGCAACAGTGTAAGTAAGAACTGCGTCTTGGCCGTGGACGACTCGCCGGTGATCTCTGTTATAGCTGAGGTACGTATGCCCCCAGAGAGGGCCTCGTTGAGACCTGTCGAAAGAAGAGATATTGTGCCGCCATCGCTTTGATGTGTATTGAAGCGAAGAGTCGTTTCTAGCGAGCCCTGGTCTGTGGATATGTCCTGTGGGACATGCTCATTCTGGAACCCGAGTTGAGAGTGCAGGTTTTCGAGAAGAGCGTCTACAAGTCGGCGCACTTCTTTTGGTGGTAGTTGGGCGCGTCTTGCTACCTCGAGCGTGTCTAGAGTGATGAGATCTGCAACAGAGATGTCGTGGCGCTCCAGGGAAGGGATCAGATGTGCGAAGGAGCTTGTTGACAGCGAAGGACATGTTGTGACAATGTCGGTCATGAATTCATGCCGCCTGCATCAGAGTTCTTGCAAGAAAGCAGACAGCAGACGTTAGGTAACTGACAGTCAGCCGGTATTCGGCAGGTCTTGATCTGCCATGCCGCCGAAGTGGCTTGGCTGACGTTGCTCTTCCCCAGATCTCCGCTTCCTGCAGGTGTCAGAAGATGCAAATAAGTAGGGCCTCATTTCAGTTTGGAATATACAATGACCGCTCTGCTGGATCGCTTGAACCGCCAGAATGTTCTAGAGCCAGATTTCAAGTCATTTTCATCTGGAATTCCTTGCATTGTCGCAAAGTCTCTTTCCCCTCCCTATCCAATCCGACTGGCCTCGATCGTCCCCCGCCTTCGTGGCTGCCATTGAACCTAGAGGACGGATAAATCAAATAACTAATAGAGGGCCGCCATTGCCGAACTGTCTCCGACAAAGCCGGGTGCTGGTATCGAATTTGTTTATAAAAGTTGATATCTCCTGCTGCTTCTACTGCTGTTGGATCTGCTGGAGTGTGTCTGGATGCCCATCCTTTGATCCGTGACCCTTCCTTTACTCCGTGCTGCCCGTTTCCAACCTCTGTTGAATATCCGGACCAACACCTTTTGGACTTCTAGAGTATTGATATTCTTTGTCCTTATCATCTACCTTTTTCAGTAGAAGTCACAGGGTAAGTGTGCCTTTGTAATTCTCGATATGTCTTTTGTCACATGCCATGCCCACTCTGGCACGTGCCTATACCACAACTCCAAGCCGTTCTATCATCTGCCATTTGAGTGGGAGTGTTTTCCTTTGAGCTCTCCACCATCAAGAGAAATGTCTGGGAAAGCAGAATACTGATCATGCCAGGACGCAGCTGGGCCATCACAGGCTCCGAACGGCACCGCCTCGCCATGGCGGAGAGCAATGGAGCCACGACTGGTCGCTCGACAGAAGCGGCAGAGAACGCGGCGTCACAGCTGTCAAAGGAAGACAAACAGCCTTTGGCAACTTCAAAGACTCCAGCAAAGGCTGGGGTGACCTTCGCTGCACAGGATAAACTGCCCAAACTGCCCATTCCTGAACTGAAGCAGACGCTAGATCGATATGTCGCTTCTCTGGAACCATTGCAAGATGCCCGTGAGCACCAAGACACCAAAGCCGCTGTGCAGGAGTTTCTGCAGGGCGAAGGACCTGACCTGCAGGATCGCCTGAAGAAGTACTCGACGGGCAAGTCGAGCTACATTGAGCAGTTTTGGTACGACTCGTATCTTAATTTCGACAATCCCGTCGTGCTCAACCTCAATCCATTCTTCTTGCTGGAAGATGACCCTACTCCTGCTCGCAACAATCAAGTGACGCGAGCTGCGTCACTTGTCATTTCATCGCTCTGCTTCGTGCGAGCGGTACGCAAAGAAGAGTTGCCTCCAGACATGCTACGCAAAACACCACTTTGCATGTACCAATACTCTCGCATGTTTGGAACAGCCCGCATCCCAACGGACAATGGCTGCAAGATATCCATAGACCCCGAGTCAAAGCACATTGTGGTCATCTGTCGAGGCCAGTTCTACTGGTTCGATGTTCTTGACGACAACTCAGACCTCATAATGACGGAGAGCGACGTGGTAAGCAACCTTGAGGCCATCTGCAATGACGCCGCGGAGCTCCCTATTCAAGAAGCAGCTAAGAATGCGGTGGGAGTGCTGAGCACAGAGTCTCGCAAGATCTGGTCTGGACTTCGAGACGTCATCTCACGCGACAAGGGCTCCAACAATGCTGATTGTCTTGACATTGTTGACTCGGCTCTCTTCGTCCTGTGTCTTGACTACTTTGAGCCGACCACGTCATCAGAGCTGTGCATGAATATGCTCTGCGGCACGAGCGAAGTGGAGAAGGGAGTTCAGATTGGCACATGCACGAACCGCTGGTATGACAAGCTACAAATCATCGTGTGCAAGAACGGCAGCGCTGGAGTCAACTTTGAGCACACGGGCGTCGACGGCCATACCGTCTTGCGATTTGCCAGTGATGTCTACACCGACACCATCTTGCGTTTCGCAAAATCCATTAATGGACAGGCGCCAAGTCTGTGGTCGTCAACCAGCCCAGATCCTTCGAAGCGTGACCCTGCTAGCTTTGGTCAGGTATCGACAACGCCGCACAAGCTCGAGTGGGATATGATCCCTGAGCTGAGCATTGCTTTGCGCTTCGCCGAGACACGATTGGCTGATTTGATCCAGCAAAATGAGTTCGCGACGCTCGAGTTTGCGCAGTACGGCAAGAATTTCATAACTAGCAACGGCTTCTCCCCGGATGCGTTTGTGCAGATGGCCTATCAGGCGGCATACTACGGCATGTACGGACGCATTGAGTGCTGCTACGAGCCAGCTATGACCAAGGCCTACTTCCATGGCCGCACCGAGGCCATTCGGTCAGTCACTCTTGAGTCTGTCGAGTTTGTGCGAACATTCTGGGGCGACAATCCGCCAGCGGCCAAGGTTGAGGCACTCCGAAAAGCTTGTGCCAAACACACGGAGATCACCAGGCAGTGCTCTCAAGCACAGGGCCAGGACCGACATCTGTACGCACTCTTCTGTGTCTGGCAGCGTTTGCTGGACAATAACCTGCATGATGGCAATGACTCCCTGTCGCCAAGCCGAGAAAGTGTACGGTCGTCGGACTCGAACGATTCTCAGTCACAGCAGCATCGAAATCATGTTCAGCACTCCTTGCCGTCGCTCTTTGCAGACGCAGGATGGGACAAAATCAACAATACGATACTGTCGACGTCCAATTGTGGCAACCCCTCATTGCGGCATTTTGGATTTGGCCCGACATCTGGAGATGGATTTGGAATTGGCTATGTCATCAAGGAGGGCAGCATCTCCATCTGCGCATCGTCCAAGCATCGACAGACGCGGCGCTTTGCAGATTCCATCGAGTCCTACTTCCTTGAGATACGCAAGCTGCTGCGCCAAACGCGGCCACGTGGGTCGAGTGGCAATAAGAATTCCACTCGAGCTCGCGAGATCGATGAGTCTGCAAGCAGAAACGGACGACTCAAAAGTCGTGGGCGTAATATTCTGGGCGGTGGTAGCGACAACAAGGGCACGGCCGCAGAGCCAGACAGGACGAGTGAGGAAGACGAAGACGACGACTATGGCGGCTGTGAGTGTTTCCCTTCTCTCTTCTTCCCCTTTATTCCCTTTCGATTAATGACCTTGTATGACATGCCTTTGTTTCTCGCACGTTTTTCTGATTTCGAACAATGGTCTTGTTTGCAACGCCGTTTCTTCGACTATCTTTGTTCCAGACGGCTGACATGTTAACGTTACCAGATGGCTTTTTCGACGCCGGCATGCTCATGCAGGCGCTCAAGGCCGGGCAGAAGCGCGAGGAGAAGCCATCGGAGCAGGCGCAGCGGCGGCAGGTGGGCAAGCGGCTACCCGTGCTGTCAGAGTATTGATCACCGTAGGCAGGTATTTCTTGTAGAGTCTTTTCTTGAATATAACGTTTGGATATACACAACGGATCTATGTATTGAAATGAAAACCCGAAAGGTTCTGGCATACGCAGAGTCAAGGCAGAAGAGGGAGACTAGTGGACGAAGGAGGTAAGAGCACACATATGTAGCCTATCACGTGAAAGGTGCATTGAAGTTGAAGGGTGGGGCGACTTCGTTCTTGAGATCAACATGAGGGTCTCCCTATGCTGATTGGAAGGGTTGAAACAGACAAAGGAGGGGCTTCCTCTCTGAAACATTGCCTTGGGGGTAGTCCAATAAAGGAGGACAGTATAAGAGGACGCAGGGCAAAAGGAGGTGAAAATGAAGGAAACCGAAACGAAGGGGCCATACACATTGCACAAAAAGAAAGCCCCCAACCCCAAAAGGGCAAAAGCCAAAAGGCCAATTGATCAATGTTTCAGGCAAGAAAATAGCATACACAACATCACCAGACACCAAAAGGAAACACAACAAGCGAGTTTGGACAAGACGATGCGCACGCGTCTCAAATTCAAAGACAATCGAAGAAGCTCAAAAGGTAAAAGAAAACATTCAGAAAGTAATGCAGTTGAAGAATCGAAAATGTGGTGCAGAGAAGAAAAGACACAAGAAGGTCGGCGCGTGCGTGCTCTGAACGTAGTAGTCTTGTCTCGCATGTTCGATGCGTTGTTTTCCCCAATGCCAGCCGCCCAACTCCGTCATTTCAATAGCCATCAGGTGAGCATGACCGTAGTTCATGCCGAGAGGAGCTGGGAGGTGATGGCGGTGGCGCCATCGATGATCTGCTTGCCCAGAGGAGTGCCAACGTTGGCGGCGTACTCGCCACCCATGTTGCCGCCGTTCTTGTAGTTGCAGACAGTGAAGTAGGGGGCGCTGCCGCCGGCGTTGGCCACACCACCGTTGGCAGTGCAGTCAGTCGTGGCGCAGGCAACGTGGGTGGTGTCCTTCCACAGGAGCTGGGTCAGGTGGCCCCAGCTCTCGAAGGAGCCCATGTCGGGGTCGACGCCAAAGTAGGAGCTGTAGGCGGCGTACTCGCCGTTGTAGAAGAGGTCGGAGACAACGGAGCCAATGTCGCTGGGGGCGACGCCAGCGGCGATGTTCTGGCCGTAGGACTGGCCCATGACGTTCATCGAGTGCTCGAAGAGGCACGTGTTGGCAATCTGCTGGGCCGAAGCCTCGAGGTCAGAGTCCCACTCGAGAGCAGAGGCCGAGTGGTTGGCGCGGTGAGCGTTGTGGTGCTGCAGGACCGTCGTGGCGTAGTCAGTTGGGCCGGTTGGGTTGTTTTGCTGAGGAGCAGCGGAGGAGCTGGCAGGAATCTTGACAGCGGGTGGGGAAGGAGCGACAATCTCGACGGGAGCCGGGGTCACGACAGCTGCTGCAGGCGTGACGGGCGCCGCGACGGGGTCGACCTTGACGCTCGACGCAGTGGGAGCAGGCGCACCGGGAGCAACAACCTCGGTGACCCAAGCAGTGTGGTACACGACGGCAGTCTCGACGACGAGGTCGCGCCTGTTGATGGGGCCGGCCATGGCGCCGGCGGCGAAGAGAGCAGTGAAGACTGAGGCACGCATCCTGGCGGCTTGTTGAGTGTCTTTTGTTTATTCTTCGTGGGGAAGTCTTTGGAAGGTGAATCGCAACTCTGAGAGCTTAAGGAGTGATTTCTCTGGCACGACTAGCGCGCACTGAAGTAGCGATGTGACGAGCTTGCTTTTGGTTAAAGGAGTGTGGGAGATCACAGACGGATCTTTATAAAAGAGAGAAGAACAAAGAGAGTGTACTGGGAACCGAAGCGTGGTGGCTGCGAAGAGAAGAAGAGGAAGAAAGGAAGAAAGGAAGGGAAGACTACGGAGAGAAGGAGAGAGAGAGCGCGGCGCGGCTCCTGGCTCCATCTGGGGCACACTCACACTTATGCACACACATCTGCTTTTTAGCCTCTATCCACAGAGGCTTTTTTTTGGTTTGGGGGCGCGCGCGTATGTGCCTCGCCAGCCGCTACCAGTGTAATTGGATGGCAGGCATTGTCACGTCCCTCCTGTGCCAGGCGCTTGTTTACTGCTCCTTGTTCCTTGTTACTTTGCGCTGAGGAATGCACAGCTCCTCTGCGTTGCTCTGCTGGATACTTGTCTGGAATTCTGCACGACCACAATCGTCCCATTATCTTCTACTTCTACCTGTCAAGAAATTCTTTCCGACAATCATCCATCTTCCTGCGACTTCGACGTGCTGCAGATAAGCCACCCAAGTCACAGGGCAACCTGCAGGCGCGGCTAGGATGTACATCATCATTTGGCGGCGGTATAAGGGGCATTTGGACCACTCGCACACCACTTTCGGCACCCGCAGATCCCAGCAGATGAGGACTGGCGCCAGGGGTATAGACTTTGTGCTTAAGGCGCTGCTGGGCCAATCACTGTCACGTCGACGCTGTTTCAGAGACGGCGTCCTAAACCTAAAGCTCTTGCAATCTCACCACGCCCGCCGCCGTCATCCAGTCGCCCCTACTTCCAGCAAGAGTCTTGTGGGCGGCTGGCAGGTTGCTCGACAGTCTGTCGAGACCTTTTGCGGCTATTGCTGCCCGTGGGTCGTTGTCATGTGGCGTGTCGCCATATTCTCCTGCATCCGGGCGCCTAAGGATCCTTGTCCTTCTGGTGCCGGTGGCTGACAGTCTACCCGCCCTGAGCCAACAGCGTACTTAATTTTATTTTTGCGTTTGCTTGGTTGAGTCAATTCTGGAACCTCGAAAATAAACGTGCGTGTCTAGACCTCTTTGGTGCAGGGCTTGCCCCTTAGTTACCCCAGACTCTTGACGTTTCCATTGTTGCAGCCCGCTAAGGGCTTCGACCATTTGGCTTCTTCAAGTGTCCCATTCGCCGTCAGATTATGGCACGGACAACCCAACTGCATCCCGCAGGCTGGCTGTCTTGGAAACGTGCCCGATGTTTCCGCATTCCAAACATGGCTGGTCTTACTGCAACGGTTTCGCGGCATATTGTCCGTTGCAATGGCACAGCACTCGGTGAATTTCGCTTCACGCTGACGTCGCTGTCAGAGACACAGCGAGGCTGGTATCGAAAATGTGCAAATTGCAGGTGCGCTACCCATGCCATTGCTAGACTCCGACGTGCCCGGGACGAGCGTACTGTATTGGCGACTTGATGCATATTCGCCTTCTGTAAGACGTCTGTCGGAGAGAGTCTTTGAGGCAGTATTGTCGGATCCGCCCATTACATTGCCTATACGCCTCCAGCCCCGTCACTGTTGAATATTCCTGCGATTTGGAAGATGTCCTCAAGGGGGCGATTGACACCACCTGCAATCAGCATTGTATCATCACACTCCAATTCACCCCTTCAGCACAAACCCTGCCTCAGAGCATGGCTGGCTAGATCTTGAAACAAGGCCTAGGCCCCAAGCCGGGCTTGCCTCAACCACCAACTTGGTGGCTTACGTGTCTGACCACATTTATCATGCCCTTTCTTTCCTGTGAGTGCATTTGTGTTTCAACTCCTCGCTGTTCCCCCTGAATGAGTTGCTGCCAACGCAGCTCCTTTGCAATTGTCGGGTAAGCCGCCAAGCCTGTGAATCCAGCAGCGCCTGCAGAGTCTAGCAAGATCTACTGCAGAATTAGGATCGTGTCATGACAACATATCAGTTTAGCCGCCGGCACCAGTCGCTGACAACCTCACAGGTGTCTTTCTTCATCATCCTCCCTAGCCAGCAGATATACCAATACGTGCGACCGGACCTCTACTAACTCCACGTCATTATGTCCTTAAGTCCGTCACGATTTTGTGCAGACCTGCGCTTTTTACTATTTCAAGACCTTTCAAAGGCCTTCTATCCTATGCAATTGGCCACGTCACCCTGTCATCACCAGGAGCTCGGCGTAATTCGTGACTTTATGCAGTAGAGCGACTAGATTGACGCTGCGTTGCACGTCTACATTACTATATAAAGTCCTTCAATGGCACTTCTTACTTAGCTGCATGCACTCTTAACCTCTCCAACATGGCAAGTCAAAAACAATCTTGGCTGATTACAGGCGCCTCCTCTGGTCTTGGTCAAACCTTGGCCCTGGCCGTCCTCCGTGCTGGTCATGCGGTCGTTGGAACTTCTCGAAGCGCTCCGCCCGCCGACAGTGAAGCCAACAGGTCATTTGTCGAGCTGGGCGGCAAATGGTTGAAATTGGATGTCACCGACCCCAAGACGACAGAGATTGTGTCTCGCACAGTCGCGGATGAGAAGATTGACATAATCGTCAATTCGGCCGGCTTCGCGCAGTTGGGAGCGATTGAGGATGTCAATGATGCTGAGATCCACGCACAGATGAACACCAATTTCTACGGGGCCTTGCGCGTCATTCGAGGTGCTCTGCCTTCCTTTCGCGAAAGCAAAAAAGGTGTTATCGTCAACATCTCAAGCGGTGCCGGTGTGTCTGCCAGGCCTGGTGCTGGCATCTACGCCACCAGCAAATTCGCTCTCGAGGCTGCTTCCGAGGGTCTGTCCAAGGAGCTTGCCCCCTTTGGCATTCGGGTTCTGATTATAGAACCAGGCGGCTTCAGGACTCCCATGCCCAGCGCATGCAAGGTTCCAGCTGACCATGAGAGCACTGGTGGCCTGCGGCCTGCTTATCACGGCTCTTCTGCCGAGCAGTTCATCAGAGTCCTCCAGGACGAGGAAGCCGTCAGACGTGCTCTTCGAGGAGATCCTAATCTCGCAGCAGAGGCCATTATTCATGCAGTTTTGCGAACCGGTCCTCTCAGCAATTTCAATGGCTTGCGTATACCTTTGGGGAAAGATTGCATTGCAGCGTACGAGGCGAAGCTGGAATCGCTCAGGTCAGATTTGGAGGCCACAAGAGCTGTGGCTGAGGGCACTGATGCCAAAGATTAAGACCAAAATTTAATGCGCAATCGCTACTATTTCGTACTTCATACCAAACAATGCGAGGCATATCTTGTGATTTGCGGCCAAAAATACCTCACTATGATGCAACCGCCACTTTGGCTTAGCATCCCACCTTGGCTGTGCTTCTCTTTGGGATTCTGTAATTTTCCTTCAAATTGCATTTGCGCCGAACTTGACAACTCTGTCTTATGAATAGAAGACCATCATCGCTGCTTGCTCTCCATTCAGAGTCGAACGATAAAATTCTCCGCGCATGGTTTAGCTTCGTTGCAACCTCTCTTCGGCCTCAATCGCCCGCCCTACCAGCACCTTGTACGCCGTACCAAAGTCGTTATTATTGCGGGCAGCCAAATAGCAAGGATTATTCTGCATTTGGGCCTTCAGCTATTTTCGCAGCGAAGTCTAGTCGAAGCTTGACAGGCCTGCAGTTCCTGAAACTCGCCTTTTCCTTGTCCCCGCCCACCACCACCACCAGACTGTGCTCGAAGCATCTTAATACAACTTCCACAAGGCCTTTTCACACCATGACCTCCGCAGCCGCACCTACTTCAAACCTTTCAGATATAGTGCCGAGCAATTCAGCGACTTCGAAAGACCATGCCAAACTCACACTGAAAAATACTCTCGAACAAAGCCGAAGCCCATATGTGCGCGGCCACATGCACAACCCTGTCGCATGGCAGATGTGGACTCCTGAGACATTGCAAATGGCAAAGGATAGCGGCAGGATGCTGTTCATAAGCATAGGATATGCTGCGTGTCACTGTATGAGAGCTTGAGCCCGTTTCAAGATACGGAGCTACTGACTGATTGCCGCACAGGGTGCCATGTCATGGAGCGCGAGTCATTTGAGAACCCAGAGGTCGCAGCAGTCCTCAACGCGCACTTCATACCCGTCAAGATCGACCGAGAAGAGCGACCAGACATTGATCGCATCTACATGAACTTCGTGCAAGCATCAACGGGCCATGGCGGTTGGCCCATGAACGTCTTTATCACCCCCGACCTTGAACCTGTCTTTGGTGGCACATACTGGCCCGGACCTAACAGCGATGCTGTATCTGCTGGCGGACACCCGGGCTTCTTGGGCATCCTTGAGAAGGTTAGGAACTTGTGGGAGACACAACATGAGCGATGCGTCTTGAGCGCAAAGGGCGTCACAGAGCAGCTCAGAGAATTTGCACAAGAAGGAAACATGGGCAGGGGTCCAGGGAACACATCAAAAGGCGACAGCAATGAATTGCCAGACATTGAAATACTTGAAGAGGCCTATGAGTATTTTGCCGGCAAGTATGACCGTGAGCATGCTGGCTTCGGCAAGGCTCCAAAGTTCCCTACTCCGACAAATCTACAGTTTCTTGCGCTCCTGGGACAGTTCACTGGACCGGTTAGGGATGTTGTAGGATCAGACGAATGCGACCAAGCACGTAAGATGGCCCTCAAAACGCTGCGGAACATGATTAGGGGTGGCATACATGACCAGGTTGGCCACGGCTTTGCACGCTACAGCGTTACACGAGATTGGAGCCTGCCACATTTTGAAAAGATGTTGTATGATCAAGGACAGCTGCTGAGTGCCTACCTTGATGCTTTCCTGGTCACAGGAGATGCCGAAATCCTTGGAGGCGTCTATGATATCGCCACCTACTTGCTGTCGCCACCATTGGCCGCCCCTGATGGCGGCTTTTTCTCCTCTGAGGATGCCGATTCGCTTTATCGACCCTCTGATGCCGAGAAGCGAGAGGGTGCCTTTTACGTGTGGACAGCAAAAGAACTACGGGAGATTCTCGGTGAGCATGCTGCTACAATCGTTGGTGCCTTTTACAACGTGAAAGAAAATGGAAATGTCAGCCGCGAACACGACGCACACGATGAGCTATTGAATCAAAATGTCTTGGCCATTGTCAAGTCGCCAGAAGAATTGGCAAAGTCACATGGTCTCACTAAGGACGAAGTAGTCAAAATCCTCAAAGAAGGCCGCAATAAACTACGAGAGCACCGTGAAAAGGAGCGTCCACGGCCACTTCTGGACGACAAGATAGTCGTAGGCTGGAATGGACTTGCTATTGGCGCTCTTGCCCGAGCATCATCAGTTCTTGAGAGTATACCAGGCAGCCAGCAGGCGGCTGAGTGTCGTGATGCTGCAAAGAAAGCAGCAGAATTTTTGCGCCGCGAACTTTATGATGAGACGACAGGCCAAATGATCCGTGTCTTCCGCCAGGGGAAGGGTGAGGCACCTGCATTTGCCGATGACTACGCCTTTCTGATTCAAGGCCTGATTGAACTCTACGAGGCCACCTTTGACGATGCTTTCCTCGAGTGGGCTGATCGTCTGCAGCAGACACAGCTCCGCCTGTTCTGGGACGATGCACGCTCAGGCTTCTTTGCAACTCAAGTTGACCAGCCCGACATATTGCTGCGCCTCAAGGATGGTATGGACAACGCAGAGCCCAGCACAAATGGCGTCTCGGCCTCCAACTTGTGGCGCCTGTCATCGCTGCTTGACGACGAGTCGTACGCCGCCAAAGCTCGCGAAACCGTGCAGGCATTTACCGCCGAGATCACAGAGCATTCGTTCCTCTTCACATCGATGCTGCCGTCCGTCGTCGCCGGCCACCTGGGCATGCGCTCGGTCGTCGTCTGCGGCACGGGCCCCGATGTCGAGGACGCGATGCGGCAGTCCCGTCTTGCCCTCAAGCCCAACACGACCGTCACAAGACTAGGCGGCGAAGCCAAGTCCGACTGGCTGCGGCAGCGCAACAAGCTAGTCGCCAGCATGGATCCGAGTCGGGCAAGCGTACAGGTATGCAGTGACGGCGCGTGCCGCGAGGAGCTGACAGTGGCGGAGCTGCCACGGACGGTGCGGCTGGGTAGCACGAGCGAGTGATGTGAGAGTTATCCTTTTGTGTAGACTGTTTTTTTTAGTTGTGCACGGGAATTTGGGATGTGATTTCAGGAAAGACTGCAAGGGGCGAAAAGGGGGAAAGGGTTGGAGGGATGGCAACGTAAAGTGCAAATATGCAAAGGGCTAATGGGATCACAAGGACATAACGATGCAGCAGCAGGAGAATCAAAAGGCCCACAAGGGCTCTGTGTGTGTGCATGTTCAATTGTATGCTGTATGCTCTCAAAGTGTCTAAAAGTACAGGAAAGGAAAAGGGAAAAGGCCTCGCCAGAGTCCACCTGGACTACCACCAGCATTATCAGCATCGTTAAGGGCGACGATGAAGTCCGAATTGGCAACCACCAGCAACGCAAGAAAAATCAAAGAAGAAGCATTCGAGAATGTGCAGTATGCCAGCCCCCATATTTTCTGTGGGTGAATACTGTGCAATGTTTGCGCACATAATGAGCAGGTTGAAAAGAGAGAAAAAGAACCAGTAGAAGACCAGAGATGCAAAGAAGAGGAAAGTCAAGAAAGCCAGTGATGAGATTTGGGGTATCTTGCAATGAGCAGCCCATGCCGTATCATGCAATGCCGCGCTGTGATGCAACAAGTGTGAATGAGGGGTATTAGAATGTGCTGAGAAGCAGCGCCATGCGAAAGCTGGATTGAAGTGAAGGAAGAGAAGAACCATGAAAGAGAGACAATGGGTGACGAAGACGTCAAGAAGTTCTTGATGAACGATCTAAGGTCGGCTTGTGATATGATGCGATGAGGATTTGTGTTGAAGAGACCATGAAAGAGTGAGACTATGCCAGTAGGGGCCGTGTGAGAAGGACGATGCCGGAGAGAAACCATCTGAGAACAACTAGAGACACAACGCAAGATGCATGCTGGTTAGCCAAAAACGCCTAGACTCTGTATGACACTGACCACAACTGAGTCTCAGCCGGAACGCAGTAATAGGACCTCTTTGTGACCATGATGCAACTGATGTTTCCCTCAATAGCCATTGCTCTAGTTCGAGCAGTCTGCTTCATGGTGCTCCTTAGAGCGTGCATCAAAGGTCACAAGGAGGCCCTTACTGTCGTTGCGTACGGCTGAGACAAAATAGTCGTGGCTCACGTCAATGTCGCGTGCGCAGTCAGCGTCGTGTAGCTGCATGTCGCGACCAAAGTGCCAGAACAGAGTGCCGAGGATCTTATAGAGCTCGGCATAGGCGATCCAGCGGCCAATGCAATCGCGTGTGCCGCGGCCGAAGACCATTGTCGTCTTGCGGAAGTCGAGTGGTGGGATGGTAGCTCCAGTACGTGGACAGACCGATGGAAGCCAGCGCTCAGGCTTGAAGACGCGTGGCTCTGGGAAGACTTCTGGGTCGTCGCTGACAAAGCTTGATGTCATGCCGACAGGAGTCCCCTTGGGTATATGATATTCCTTGTTGGTCTTTGGGTCCACGTAGATCAGGTCCCTGTCCGGGTGCACTCGCTGAAGGCGGTGAGGTACTCCATAGCTGATGCGCAGGCCTTCTTGTATGACTGCTGTAAAGTATGGCAGTGACTGAAGGACGGTCAGCGATGGGACTTCTGCCGATTCGATGCTTTCGAATTCAGCGAGCAGCTTGGTCAGAACATTGGGAGTGGCGAGAATGTAATAGACCAAGTTTTTGTGGACCTCTGTAGGAGTCAGGACACCAGCACCGATCACAGAGGTGGCCTCGCCCAATAACCGAAGGATGGTCTTCTCTGAAGGTGGAGAATTGGGATTGCTGATGAGGGCATTAAATAAAGTAGAGTTCTGGGTCTCAGGCGTCATGACGAGCTCGCCAGCGTGGTATCGGCGGTGCAGTGTTGTCACTCTGTCCAGCCACTGTTCCTGCAAGCGAAGAGCTTCGACGTACAAGGGGTTGATCATACCCATGACACGGCGTGGCAGGACCCGTTTTAGCTTGAGCAGCACTGAGAGGTGAGCTTGCAGGTGGCACAGGTGTAGTAGTGACATGTTCATCTCAAGCTGGCGGCGGCCCCATTCGGGTTGTGCAGTGTTGTCGTATGAGTCTCCAAAGCAAAGCATCAGGGTGATATCTTGTAAGATGCCAGCGAAGAGCCAGGTCATATTGACGGGTTGGCCGGAACCGCGGAGAGCATTGAGGCGCTCGACCATGAGGCCCAAAGGCTGCTCAATTACATTCAGACGATTGTGGACGCTGGTATTGGAGAAGAACGTGTGGGGCATCTGACGCCGGTAGGCGCCGGTCCTTACGGCTTCGGCACGTTCCAATGAGCCAAACATGCGCATCGCCCATGGCCATTTCTCTACGCGGGAATTGGAGGAGGCCGGGTAGACATGGTCAATGAAGTTTGCATCTCTGATGTGAACTTCCCGTGGGCTGATGAGCACAATGGGGCCATGCTTGTCATGCATTTTTGCAATCTTCCAAGTGTAGCGCCCCTTGCGACAACAGTCCCACCAGAACTCGTACAGCCCACTCAGCCGGGCACCCCAGTAGCCAGGGATGTGGCTGAGTGAGCCGAACCACATGCGGTGAACAGAGATGCTCACCAACAGAGAACCAGAGAGAATTGGAGAGAAAAAGGCGAGGAAGATGAGGGCGAGAACGATAATCAGATCGTGGACCATGATGATCTGAATCAGTGTTAGAAAGTCAATGATAGAAAAGCAGACGGAAAAACGGAGACACAGGGAGGGGGAGAGTAGTGAAGCAGAGATACAGATAGGCAGATCAACGGAGAGAAGGACAGTGAGAGGAAGTAGAGGAGGTAGAGTATAAGTGAAGATGGAGAGTGAATCTTACGGTTTCAAATTTGTAGTGAAATTTTGCTCTTTGAGCAAAATTCGTGGTGCGAGAGGGAGAGAGAGAGAGAGAGGCAGAGAGAAACAGAAGAAATCTAGCGATGGAAGTAAATTAGCAAGATGAAGGCTTCTCAAGGTATTTAACTTCATCGAGGAGGGTGGTGATGGTGGTAAGAGACTTACTGTTCTGATGTTGTTCAGAGAAGAGAAAAGGGAACAAAACAGCCAATAATGAATATTTCCATTTTGTACTCTGCAGTGTGCGTATGAGCCACATTAAGGGGTATTGAACGCGACTTTGTTCGACGCGTCTGTTGCGCCACAATTTGCACGTGGAAAAGAATTCAGGGAAAGTGAAATTTGATAGAAGTCAGTTGTTGGAGCAACAGAGCTGGGAACCATTGACTGAAGCAGCAGCACCGCTATTTTTATATGCTGAGATGTCTTCACAGTCATTCCAGTGATTCGGAACAGCTGAGACCTCAGCTTGCAGAAGTAACTGAGAATGCACATGTTGCCAGCATTGATCACAATCGTGGTCCATTCTGATCCAAGAGCGTCCAAAACCCCTAGTCTGCCAGCAGTGTCCTCTGACTTGGCAGAAATGAAACACTGTCATGAGGACATCGTGATGTGTCTGGAAGCTGTGCAATTGTCAAGATCGCCATTAATATTTGGCGTCTTTGAACTTGTTCCGATTGGAGGTGTCTGAGATGATAGCGTCACCTTTGTATCACTTGCCGGAACGTCACACATTTCTTGACAACAAAACAGTGGGTTGGCGCAAGCCGATAGTGGTAGAGTCATGACTGTTGAATGGAGAACTATCATATTGTTTGAGACTGTGATGCGCGAACTAAAAGTTGCACAATGTCAGGACGAGGAGAAGTTGAGACATGTTGCCCCTTAGCGCGGCTCATCTTCGAACGCAAACCCGTTGCTGACACTATAACCTCCACATCGATCTTTTTCCCAATTTCGTTTCAGGATTATTTAAATGATGCTATTGTTGATCCACTGAGGCCAACATGATCATTGCAAAGGCTGTACACCTATGGTGGGGTGGTGGTTGCAGCAAGCTTGGGGTTTGCTCCACTTGGCTGCGCGGCTGGGCATATCGTAAGCCAGCCTGGGTACAGTCGTACATTCAGCATCAAAAGCATAGCCTATCAACATGCTGCTACCAAGTCTCTGGAAAGGCTCCGTGATCGGAAGAGGTGGGAGACCATTCCTGGCCCATCCTGGCCTGCTCCCGCGAGAGATTTTGCTTGAGCCGCCTCAGCTCTTCGACAGCTAGCATATGGTCTTCTTCCTGCGATAGGCCACTGACTGTGATGACGGCAACCACGCCTTCGACTCCGCTGACTCTGATGGGCACGGCTCCTCCGTGGATTGCATAATCGCCCGCGCGGTCGCCGAGCATATATTTTTGGCTGAAGGCTGCCTCGTCACCCCGCATCTTGTTATGCATCCACCATGAGCTGTTGCCCCAACGAAAGACCGTGGCACGTTTCCGTGCAATCCAGGTGTCATTGTCTGGCGCTGTGCCAGCAGCTGAAACCGCATGGAACAAAATCTGATTGGAATTGGCCAGCGCAATGTTGACAACGGCTGGCCGCTTCGAGTATTCTTGCAGGCCGCGGCGAGTATTATAGCCGAGAACCCATGCAGCTTCAGCGTCAAAATAAGGTAACACTAGAGATGCCTCTAGAGCAAGGATGTCATTAAGCTAAGGCATTAGGCATATTACGTTAGCTGTCAGATACTTGCAAGTTGATGACGGTGGTTGCGATGCCTAATTTTTTTTTCTTTGGGGGAGTAATGCAAGAGTTGCAAACAGAGATGCGTACATTTTTGGGAGCTGGCGGTAAAGGCATTGGCTATTCTAGAAGTCTGTACAAATTTTTAATGCAAAGGCAAGTATTTTGTGCGTAGCAAGGGTGGGAACACAACAGACTCGTCACGAATGGAAAAATGTTTCTGGTAGTAGCCGGAGGTGTGTGGTTGCAGCCACGACTTATGCACTCCAGGTACTAACCATTAACCAACCCATCTGAATCGAACGTATCATGTCAAAATGAAAATTGACAAAACCCTATGTGTCTCTGCACAAAGTTCAATTGAATAGGGATCAAGAATAGTACGAGTTGTGCCATGATGAGGATGTCACCAAACCCGCCATTGGTATGAACAGCGCACCACATTCGGAACCACCCAGGCAAGGTTCTGCTACAAGACTGGAGCTTAAACCGAACCAGCCAGACCCAAATGATTATGTTTTCCGCTTGAGCTTATCCGACAATACTCTCCAGCCGCGCTACTTGGTAGCACCAGCCGGATCAACGTGGCAGGCAACGTTAGTCCAGACCTTGTATGATTTTACCCCGAGTCGCTCATATCCATTACATAATCCTAGCCATTGGACATGTAAATTGTAACAAAGTGAAGGGTTCAACACTCGGAGTATATGCTGCAGAGGAAGATGGAGTGATGATTGATTTCAAACTGCTGCCACAGAACACTGCTTCGACGGTGGTGTTTCCAAGAGACTTTTGCTTGACCTCGGGCGACTAGACATATTCCCAAAGCCAAGGAAGCACGCTTGACAAGGATCTTTGCTCTGAGGCATACTGGCTGCATTGGAGGCACAGTCCAAGAAAAGTTATGACGTTGGCACTTCAGAACAGCGCAGGCTACTGACTCGAGCATGAAGAGGAAGCCGAATTGGCCTACGGAGAGGTATGTGCAATGACATGGCCCCTGTTCAAGAGCGCACTGTACAGGCCAATCTGGATCTCCTAGCCTTCGTAGTAGTTGCTGGAAGTACAAGTCTCTTCTTGTACCAATTCTTCCGGGGGGGCACAAGATTGGCCCAGAGCAAGATAAGTGCTGCCGGCAGCCGTGTGACACAATGGCAAAGGCGCCCCTCGATTGTCTACGCCTCATAGTGCGCTTTTTATATGTGACAGTTCTAAGATGCCAGCGTCAACACTGGTACGACAAGGAAGACGTGGCGCACGTCTACGCTGGCATCAGCATGAAAATGCACGAGTTGACCTGCCAGCTGATGCAGACTCTCTAGTCCTGCTGGTCTAGACTGTGATGTTTGTAGATGCTAGCTGTAAGCATCCCTGCACTAGCATGACTCGAAAACCAATGCGTGTTTTTTATGTGAGGTCTTGTGTAAGCTGGCCGTCACGGCAGAGAGGCGACTTCGGATGCATGATCGACTGGCTATTCGGCCTTTTCAAAGGCAGGAAAGGTGCCGAAGGGGTCGCTGTGGAGGGAATGAAGACTGTCAGATCACCTCGTTATTTGATCCCCTGTCCTTTTTCCCCTTCTGCAGAGATGGACTCGAAATGGCAAATGGATTGGCATTTGGGGACAGGGGCTCCAAATTTGAATGGGACGGATAGAGACTATATTATCAGTTCCGATATCAGAGGAAGAGGCCACGGTAAGGTCTACTCCTTTTTCAGAATGCTGCAGAGCCCATCCTCAGCCATGAAGTATATGTTCCCGGCCAAAGGTGGTGCCGTCAAGCAAGTATGCGTGCAGTGGTCACCCTCCTCTGCACTGCTGGGGAACAAATCGTGCGAGGACTAGCGGTTCCGTTCTGACCTGTTGAGAAGTATCGAGCATTGACGTGGTCGCAACAGAAGCAAGAATAGCTGAGGCGAAACAGAGAGGTCATGACCGTGCTGGCAGACTGCCATGGCGGCTCCATCGAGGGCTCAGCCACCGAGCCAGTCAGCTCCACCGACAGCCAAAATCGGCATCAAGTTCTCTTCTAATCAGAGGAAATTGGCTAGAAAATAAGAATGCAAAAAAGGCAAAAAGGGGGCAGGGATAAAATGTTTTAATCGCCACATCTCTCAGGATCAATGTGGAGAAGAGCGCCAACGGCGTATTATAGGCGCGATATTGCCTCCTCCACTCGTTCTTGCATTTAGGCAGCTGATAAGCCAAATTTCGTTTTACCATGACGTGCCAATAGTTCAGCGGAGAATCTGGGGCATCCATTTGGAGGACCAAAATCTACAAGTCTTTACGCGAGAAATTCTCACCAAAGACAGGATGACGCGTCCTCTGCGACCAAAGAAAGGAAAAGAAAAGAAACCAAAAATTCACGAGCACGCCACTGGTCTCGTGCCGCGCCGTTCGTGGCGGGAAGCCGTGACGCCGGCTGCCGCTGCGTCTCCCGTGGGTGAGGCGATGTGGGAAGCCGTTTTCCCCCCGTTAGACCAAGGAATGGCTTTGTCTTCGGTGATTGGGCAAAAGGTACAGGTGCAGACGAGGTTCAGGCTCCAAGTAGATGGAGAATGGACTCGCCAATGTTTGTTATCAACAGGTTGATGTGTGGCAGTGTACCGTCACCAGTTTCCACAGGCTGACGAGTTTGTTCCGAGCGAGAAAAAACCAGAAACTTGACTTGAGGCTCCTGATGTACCCGCTAGCATTGGGCCGCTGCTTTGCGCTCCAACGCTGCCCCGCACAGCGTGTCATCTGCTCATGCACGCCGCAAGTCCCAGAATCGCCCTTCCACACCAGCGGCTGCTGGCTACGCTCCCTTTTTTTCTTTCCCCCAAGTCTTGCTGTCTGCAAGATTTATTCTCACACATCTTCAACTTTGCATACTGTCCATTCCTTCTCATGAGCAAATGAGAGCTCTCTAACAGCAGTCAGTGCGTACCCGAAACAGGAGTTCGATATCCAGAAAAAAAAAGAAGAGTAGTTGGCTGACGAGAAGCAGTGTCGCAATCATTGCCCGACCACCAAGAGCCCGATTCCTTCCATGGCTGGAATTCAAGGCACGAGCCAGACCTATACGACCGTCTGCATGCGCCCCAGAATGCAGACGCACCACCGTCCAGAAGGGCCGAAGATGAATATCAGCAGATGACCAGTCGGCGGCAGCCCAAGTCTACCACAACGACCGTCCGTGGCCAAGCAGCATCGGTCAATGGTCCCGCCAGCACCAGACAAGATGGCACAGCCAGCGACTCGGAAGAGGACTCAGCTTCATCTCTGCCAGCGCTTTCCGAAATCTCAACTCTCAACGGATCCGAAGACTCGGCCGAGACTCGAGATGCTCCAGTGCCACCCCATTTCAGTCCTCTGTTCGAACAATATACCGAAGAGACGCCAGAAGGGTTCGACAGCAGGACGAGACCCTGCTTGTTCTGGTTTCAAGGCTGCACAAACAAGTTCTCCTTGCCCCAAGATTGGGCTGCCTGTGCCCAAGGCCACATCATCGCGAAGCGGATAGATCCCCCAGCAAAGGCCATCTGCAAGGCTTGTCCAGATGTCAAGTTCCTAGGCACCAACAAATGGCACTCGTGGCAGTTGGCTTTGGAGCACATGTGGGAAAACCACGTCGAACACGGGCAGTTCAAGACATTGTTTGGCGACCAAGAAACCGACGTGGCATTCGTCAAGTGGCTCCTAGCCAAAAGCTTCATCTCCACTGCAGACTACCAGACGCTCCTCAAGGATCCCTTCAGCACAGAGATAAACCCAGTGACAAGGACAGCGCGTTTCACCGAGCGGAGGGGCGTCGCCGGCGGCGGCAGAGCCCGCAGATGAGCTGGGCCTCTTACCTTTATTCTTAGTCCCGGCGTTTCTGGAAATCAGTAAGTCCTGATGAGACTTTAAACACCATGGAATACTCGAAACATCGCCAAGGTTGGATAGGATCTCGTCCTTTTTGTGTTGTATTGGCGTTTTGACCTCTTTGCTTTTCAAACTTTCAACTGGTGTTTGGGCTGGGCAAAAACAAAGGCTTCGGAAAAAGATACCCCTTCCTCTAATCTGCTCAAGAGGACTTTGGGGACGAAATGAGGCCTCCTAGGTAACAAGATAGCTTCGTATCATTAACTTGATGAACATTGTTTCATGAATTTGGTGTCTATTGTTCATCATTATCCGTTTGCTTCGTGATGGCCAGTGTAGGCTTGTCCGTCGCTTCGAGGCGTTTCCGTATGCAGTCTTGAGCCCAGTCTTGCGCTTGTTGGAATCCGTCACCAACATGCGTATCCGAGCTGTCGCATCGTCGGGCCAACTAACAGGGAGCCTTGGAGAAGGAAAGCAGCTTCGGAAAACGAGCGCGGAGCATCTCAAGTAGCACAGAGAGAAGTGCCACATGCTTGTTTCGATTCCACAGTACCAATTTCCTGGTCCAGAAGGCATCCTCGGCATATAGGTGGCTCTATAGACCGTCACCGTTCGTTGCTAGCTGCCGTGTCGTTATGGTTCGTGCCCAGCTTGTTACAGCCCGCCAGTATTGACGCCCAATATTGCAATAGCGCCAGGCTGAAGGGCCGGCGGTTGGCTGATCTCCCTTCGATCACAGTGGCGTTGCATCCTCTAGGTCTGGAGCGGAAACCAAGACCCGAGGTGCATCTCGTTCCTTGGGCACCCTGTTGCATTCTGATATTCAGACCCATTCCAGAATGGCAGCGGATCTGCCAATGCCAAGGAGCAGAGGAGCCGAGTGGCACAACTGCGCTTAATTGCTGCCCTGGCAAGGGTCATGCAGCAGCGCAACTCGACCAACCACCGCCGTATCTGCAAATAGCACCCAACAGCAGTATCTGTCATCTCAAGCCACTCGCCATCACATTCTGCCGGCTGGTCTGATAGCTCCTGCGCCTGCCATCGGGCATTTTGCATCGTCCTGCTGCCGACACAAACAAGCCTAGCAGTAGGATATTTGAGCCAGCTCACAGTGGCGCCAGCAGCCATCGGCCTGTACCGTCCCTCAACACCGGTGAGCTGGCGTCATGCATAGTCTCAAGGTGGTAACGATGCAGCATTGCGCGCGTCTCCAAAGTAAAAGTGGTTGAGTGTGCGTGTATATATTAGAATCGGCATGTCGTCTGCTCCGTGTCTTCGTGTCTGCCATTGTGGAATCAAACTGCTCACAGTTCTTTTTGCATTTGACAAACTGCCCTGTGAGGCCAGTCAGCTCCCAGAATGACCTTGAATTTATACTTTGTGCCTGGCTTTGGCATTTCTCGGCTTGTCATCCAACGCGACATCAAATTCCACCTTGGGCCCGAGACCATAGTAAGGCCATATATTCATCAGGTTTGTTTGTCTCATTTAGTGCTTGCCACAAGGCACAGAAGATAACTCGTCTCGTTTGAAAAAAAAAGGGTCGAGATGGCTTTCTAGTGTCGACTCCAGGAGGACCACCAACTCAAGTACTATGGCTCTTCCTCGCCGGACAATTCTGTGGCTCTCTGACAAATCGCGTCCAAACAGGCACAGATCGAGGACATTCAATACGCATCGCAACGCTTCGAACAGCAGCAAGCTGCTAGAGCTTCAGCCCAGGACGCTGGTGACAACCATGTCGCCTTTGTCAACACACCAGTCCGGGTTTATCACGCCGGTGGTCGTCGCTAGCCAATTATGGTGCGCCACGCAGATGCAATATGCAGTAGCAGCAGCTGCCTCTATGCACCAGGCGGGCACCCGCTGCATCTTGGGTTTCTCCCGACGGCCTCCACGCGCGCTGGCAACTTCGACACGCCTCGGCTCCAGTCCTCGACGTCCACAAACTCCATGTACATGCATGTACGTAGCTGGCGCCACAGGCAACCTGAATCCACGCTGCCACGTCATGATTGTGGATCTCCAGCGTCCTACATCGGAGCATTGTGCTGCCAGTCGACTTTGCATTTGCTTTTCTCTGCATGCATAAGCGAGCTTTTCGTCTTGAATTTCATCGCGGCTTTTTTTTGGTTTCACTCTCTCGTCCTTTTCCGCCACCGGTTATTCATGTCCTTGCATGCATCCAGACTAGCGTGACGATTGACGGACACTGCTCCAGAAGAAGGCATACCAAGAACGGGAAAAACCACGGACATGGATCTTCGACTCTGTCTTTCAGCTGGTGTCTTTGCGTCAAATGACTGATCTGTCCAATCGCCATTTCACCTCTTTGCTACAAGGCCCTCATGATGGTGATTTTGCCGTTCCAGAATCCATCTATTTTAGGCATCAAGTCTCCCGACTTTGTAGCTGAGTCGAAAGCTTCTCTGGTCCGCTTCCGGAAGGCAGAAACCTCGGCCACCGTGTCAATATACGCACGTGTTTGGCCCGTCCCTGCTTGCTGTTGCTGCTGCTTTTCAGAAGGATGCAACTGGCTGCTCCGGGGCGTGACCGGTTCATTACCAAAGAATGAGAAATCCGATGCTGCTGCGTCCCAAAGCGCCTGACTGTCAGCATCGCCGGTAACGGATTTGGTGGAGCTTGCATGATTCCAGCCGGACCATTTGGCTTCCTCTATAGACTGTTGCGGAGCTATATCGAGAGCAATTTCTTCCAGTGCAAACAGTTGTTTAGCTTGCTTTTCCACCTGGTGCTTTGTCGTCGTCTGGCCTGGTGGTAATCGATAATCGAGCCGAGTCTGCAATAGGGCAAGCCGTTGCTCGAATGCACAGTCACTAATCAGCTCTATCAGAGATTGTGATAGAATGCTACTTTGTGAAGAGGGAGGAACAGTCAACAACTTGAGGATTCGAAGTCTAGGATGTAGAATTGGCGATAGGTAATCTCCGTGGAATGACTGCGCATGCCTCTGGCGCTCTGCTTCAACCTCTTCCAGCGAGTCAAGCCTGGTGCGAAGGTAGCGTTGCATATTTTTCTGCTGAGGTTGGGTGGCAGGCTCCATTGCGCTCCTCAAGACGAGTTGATACGGCACCGCAAGATACTCTAGTTGTGATTTTCTGAGTTTGGTGTCCATGAATGGACTGTTTCGCTCGTATGTACTTGCAATGCACGAACTAGCGTCAAGACCTCTCAGCATGCCAGTTTCAACGAGCTGAATTACAGCTGCACCAGATATGCCATTTTGTGAAATGTCAAGGTACTGCAATCCTTTTTCAAAGCTGCTCACGGTTGGCAACACGCCGGATGTGAGCAGGTTGAAGGTATTCAGGGCAAACTGGCTGCAGCTCGCGGGGACAATCTCGCTACGACGACTCGAATAGTCGTCGGGTGGCCGTTCTGGATGGAAAGAATCATCCAGGCAAAGCGACCTCAAAACCTGCATCGCCTTGTCCGTGAGATGATTGTTGGATACGTCCAAACAGATCACTTGCTTGCGTATTGACTGGAATAGAACTCCGGCAGCGTCGTCTCCGAGAGCCAGATCAACTAACTTGAGGACCTTGAGGCTTGGAAAGGATGCAAGAGTGTCGAGAACGCTGGACTGTCTGGCGGCGCGTGTGCCGCTGAGATCGATGTAAATCAGACCATTCAGCTGGTGCATCAAATTCAGCAAGCCCTGGCTTGTCACATTGTGTCCTTGTGTAATGGTAAGAAGCTTCAGACCATACGAGGCTGTTTGAAGCTCTGGATAATGCAAGGAGGCCAGTGTGCTGTGGTCCAGGAATGACACTGCTGGAAACACTATCGACTGCAGACAGGGCATTAGTTGGAAAACATGCAACAGCCATTTGGGGTGAGCGTTGTAGTCGAGCCCAATCATTGAACCAGGAAGGCTGAGAGTATGCACAAGGCAACGAGTATCGATTCTGGCAAAAGATAGGCATCTCCTGAATTGTATAAAGCAGGTCAATGCATCATCTGGCTTGATGGCGAAGTGTTTGGCTGGAGAGCCCCAAAGATGAGGAGATAATATATTGTTCCATTGTTTGCAGACCCTAGCTGCGTTGCAAAGATCCGGTGCAGTCAGAAAAGGGCCAATCTGAGTGAGCCATTGTTTTGATGTGCTTGTATCATAGGAAGGTGGAGCTTCTACCAACACGTTCATCACAATTAGTTGTGTGATGAGCGATACATTGAGCGAATGCAGAGTTACGATAAATGACAGGGAGAAGACTGCTCTTCAGAGTTGTCACGAGGCAGAATCACGAAATGCGGGTGAGAAGATGCCTTGTTTGAATATCCTCACTGTCATGTGTCTAATATTTGCGGGCGGCTGTTTCGGTGAAGCATTCGCGATCTGCCACCCTAACTCAAAAGTCTTCCATCCAATAATCAAAACACGCCAATTTCCTTTGCGAGTGTCACATGATATAATTTTGCCTTAATTGGTTGATGGTCTTCACGCATCAAATGCCTAGGCTTATGTAGCAGCACTGTACATGTTGTGCACTAACGATACGAACAGGCTCGCGATGCAGTATCGCAGCCCCTCTGCAACTCACGTATCAACACGTATTGCAATGCACCAAATGAGAAGCTGACAGAGTTCATATCGAGGCCAAACATGAATTCTGAGCTGCTTTTCGCCGCCTTGTGCCTGACGAGATTATGTGATGCGAACCGTGTTGTTCGTCTCTTGAATCAAACAGGTCCTTAAGTAGCGTCTCATAGACGCTCAACATGGTCTCTGGTTCAAGATTCTAACGCTGGAGGTATGCCTTTGTCTTCCTGCCTTGAGCTGAACGGCAAACTCTCGATCGAGTTCATTCAGTCGGCCTGGTAGAGGCTAAGTAGAGGCTGTAGCAGGTGCAGGCTGGTTCAGTTTCCTTTTCTTGGTGTACACCCCCCGCGCTTCGACTCTTCCCTCTGCTGGCAAGACTCTTGTGCCAGTGAAGACATAGCCTTCGCTGCCGCCACGAGAGGTCATGATCGGATGCGTCCTGCCTGGAAGGACTTGCCACTCGACAGCTCGAGCTGTTTGCAGAGTTGGAGCAAGTAGCAAGCGAGGGTCGAGGGGAAAGTCGTCACTGGGAACTAGAGGTTCATCTTCTTGGCTGCTCAATTGTGTGATGAACGCAGTCTTTCGAGCGGACGAGTACGCATCGCAAACCTGTGTCAATGACTCAATTGAGGGTGAATACACCACAACCTGACCACCGCCTTTTAGGAGTGGAACTAGGTGGTGGAGGACGCCCTCAGGCTGCATCGAAGTTGCAACGACAAGGCCATCGAACCCACCGGCGCGAGTTTCATCTATGACGCGAACAGTGCGGTGCCATCGTCTTCGCTTGCGGTAGTATGCTCCCCGTTTGGACGGCTTCAGGTCCCTGAGTTCCTGTTCTTGCAGCTCTGGCGGTTCCTTGGCGTACGTCGCTGAACTCTGTGGCTCGAGGAGTTGAAGCCAAGATAAGGATTTTAGATGGGAATGCAGCGGATGCGGCGAAGGCTCATTTGGGTCAAAGTCAAAATAGCTCAGCAACGAGAGATTCGGTTGTGTAGCTGAATGGATAAGGGTTATCGAGTTACTGGGTGCAGACATTGAATCTCCATGTGCCTTGAAACGACGCGGCTTCCTGGCCTTAGTCTCGTCTTGCGATGCGCCGTGGTCTGCGTTATTAATACCGTTATCGTGATCATCATCCTCATCTTGTTCGTCCTCTTTAATGACCACATGGCCATTTCCACGCCCTGCACTCTTGTCAGAAGGGTGCGCTTCTGGGTCTGGATGTAATATGCCCATCCGCTCGGCCATGGCGGCCACCAAGAGGCCGCTGGTATCATCCACCACCAACCATCGACCTTGACCCGGCGGCGCGTGAATTGGAGCATCCAAAGAGAGACCAGATCCATTCTGCGTTTCAAGGGGCTGGCTACTGAGGTCTTGGTTGCTGTAATGCACGTTGGACCAACTGGCAATGAGACCCAGCGTCTCGTGTCTCATCTCAAAAATTCGAGCAGGCTCCTTTTCATACAACATCCAGCTGAGGAGGGTATTCACGTCCAAAGGAACAAGCGTAAATCTCTTGAGGTATTTTCTGGTCTTGCGCAGAGTATACTTTGCAAGGGAGAAGCTCGTCTTTTCGTCAAGTGCAGAATGCGATTGCATGATTTTTGCGATGATGTCTCTTCCAGAACCTGTATTCACGCTCTTCTTCAAGAGCTCAATCTCATCCATGCTGAGAGCTTGACGAGAAGGATCGTCAATGGTGAGCCTGTTGTTGCGAATGATGTACTGGCCATCTTCCCCAAGGAGATCGAATCGATCTTCATCATTTGCAGTGCCGGCCGATTCTTCCTTTGCATCACTGATTGCAGCGTCATCTTCTGTCAATGCCTCGGCGTGCAATTCAGATGCAGGCACAACGCGAAGGTCTGAATGTGACTGGCCTTGAGCGACATCAAGCAGCTCGAAGGTCAGGTGAAATGGCCGTTCCATAAGCAGGTTGGCTGGGAAACTCCCAAACTTGCCCAAGGACACTATGCTATAAGCGTTGGTCAGCTCCAGAGACCACTTCAACTCGTATAGTAGTGCTGTAGCTCACTGCACATTCGACTCACGTGTCTGGGACCACCCTCATGACCTTGTGCAGGCCAGAAGGCATGATGAGGGCCACATAGGCATTAGGATGCACCACCGAAGCTGCCATTGGGCAACCCGGATCCTGCTTTGCGATGATATTTTGGAAGAGATGGCTTTCTGGAACAATTTCTTTTTCTTTTTCCGGCCGTAGTTGCCATATGTGGCGTAGGGCAGATTCGAGCCATCGTCATTGCCGTTAGCTGCGCCACACCTTGGAGCTTCAGGCAGATCCGCAAATGTTTTGGACTCTATCAAGTCCGCCAGGCAGCAGCATTTATCGCAGCTTTTGAAATCACTTGAATTCCACATGTCTCAAAGCTAGTAGCAGCCACTGAGCTCCCATGAGATCCGCGCTCCCCCGAAACTTCTATCCAGGCAGACATTCGACTGCTCGCTGGCTTTCCCCGCATTCTTCGCCAATTGATGCCTAGAGCCGCATGAACAAGAGACATAGGCACGCATAGTCAGACATATCGCCGTTGCGTCTGTCATACGCACCCCACCCTGTTAAAGCTAGCAGACAGCCGTCTGCTAAGCGCTATGGTGTTACGAAAACCCGTTGGTGGTCACCTACATCCAACGCCACAGTCACATCCACAATTACCACCATTATCTCCCACATCGTCTCTATACTCTCCTCCCTCCAACACTGGAGAACTTCCCAGCACTCTGCTTAATGAACACCTTCAGCATAACGACCAGAACCTCAGAAATGAAGATAGCGACTCTGACTGGGACGCGTCTGACCGGGAGGACAATATCAGAGAAGCCGAGGCAAGGCAGGGCAAGGCCAGAGAAGAGGCAGCTGGGCGACCTCCGCAACCCAATATACACATAGATCAGTCTACTAAAAGTCGTAATGAGGATCGAAGTCGAAGATTCACGCCACCACCCTCGCCTCGACCAGCCGAGCTCAGTGGCTCCTCCCCCTTTCCACTGCCTAACAATCACGAACCTTTTGACGCAGAAGGACTTGACACGCTAGCTCAAAGTCTCAGCATCAATACCAAATCTCAGCCACCATACTCCGCGCCTGGAAGACCACTATCGCCTGTTGGAACGCCAAGCACGAATCCTTTTCGTAGAGAACCGTCCAGTGAGCGAGCCTATAGCGCAAACCAGGCGAGAACTCCACAAGCAGCGCTTGCCCCAACCAATCCATTCCGACAACCCGCCTCTGCCTCCGCCACTGATCTCATCTCTTTCGACTCGAATGATGCAAATTATGTACCTCGTGCGGTAGCACAATCTGCATTCCAGCGGCCAGAGAACACGCCCGCATATCCTAGGAAACCTCTTCCATCAGGACCTGGGGTACGTGCTTCGAGCATATTCGATGCAGATGTACAACCAGAATTGCAACAGCAACAACAAGAACAACAACAAGCACCAAATGCTGCATCACATACGGGTGAAAGTAGCGCATCCGCGGTTGCAGCAGTAGCAGCAGCATCCACAGCGACACAAAATGCCTCGCGAAAGGAGCGCAATCAAGTATACCAAATAAGGAAAATCTTGTGGAAAGATCCTACTTCGGCTAATTCTCTACGAGAGTCCCCCATCTTGATTCAGAATGCCAACGGCCCTTGTCCATTGCTGGCACTCGTCAATGCTCTGGTTCTTTCAACCCCTCCAAGTATGGAAACGGCCCTGGTCGAGACATTGCGAACCAGAGAAAATATAAGCCTTGGTCTGCTACTTGATGCCGTGTTTGATGAGCTCATGTCTGGCCGAAGGGGCACAACTGCTCTGCAGCTCCCCGATGTACACCAGCTGTATACTTTCCTGTTGGCTCTTCACACTGGCATGAATGTAAATCCACGATTCATCCACGAACAGGGGGGCCGAATGGGGGCTTTCGAACAGACTAACGAGATGGTGCTCTACGGAACGTTTGATTTACCCCTGATGCATGGCTGGCTGCCAGGGCCTGACGATCCAGCCTATGCCGCTTTTGCTCGCTCGGCTCCCAACTACGAGGACACGCAAAGTCTACTCTTCCGTGAAGATGAGCTGGAGAAGGGCCTGAATTCGGGACAGCTCAATGCCCAGGACGAAGCAGCATTCATAGACTTGACTGTCATCAAGGAATTCCTAAATCAGTGGCCGACGCAGCTCAGCTCACATGGCTTATCTGTCATCAACGACACCATCAGATCCTGCCAGATTGGCATCCTCTTCAGGAATGACCACTTTAGCACCATGTACAAAGAACCGTCGTCTGGTCACATCATGACTCTTGTTACTGACGCTGGTTTTGCCTCACACGCGGAAGTGGTGTGGGAATCTCTGGTTGACGTTAACGGCAGCGGGAGTGAGTTCTTCTCTGGCGATTTCCGCCCAGTCAGCCACGCCGCACAGAGTCAGAGACAACCGGCTCCAACTTCGCACCAGGCACACGGTGGACAGAGGACTGAGCAGTCGAATCGACCGACCAGTCCAGTGGCGCAGCCAGTTGACGCTTCGGCTCACACTCGCTCGACCTCGGAGCAAGAAGACCACGATCTCGCACTCGCCATGCAGTTGCAGGAAGAGGAGGAAGAGAGGGATCGGCGCAATCAGGCCGCCAGGAGACGAGATGAGAGGTTATCGGAGCAATACCTTTCGCAAGACTCGATGAATAGACGTGAGCAGCAAGGCCCATCTATTCCTCCTCGTCGAAGCCAGCAGACCACACCTCCTGCGAGACAACATGATACCGACACCGACGCAGCTCCACCAACCTATGAAGAATCCCGACGTGACAGACCGTACAATCCTCCTCCTGGCGCTCCCCCGGGCCACGACCAGCTTGGCGACTCGTCGTCGGATAGCAGGCGCGCGCCTCGTCGAGCAAGAAACAGCTCAGGAGCACCGACCCCGTTGGGAGGTTCATCTGCCATGGCACAGCAGCGTTCTCCCTACATGACTACACATGAGGCCGTAGCCGAGAGACGTGAAGGCTGCACTATTCAGTGATGCCACGCATATGTATCTGATGTTTACACTACATTGGCGCCCATTTCTTGGTTTCTAGATTCACGTGGGGCAGGGCGAAGCCGTGCTAGAAGCGGCCACTACTGCAGATCTGTACCGAATGTAACCCCAACGGCCTACAAGACGAGCCTGCGCTGTGATAACGCATCAGTAGCGCCACCTCCACGCCTTCGAGTAACCCGAACATGGCCCGTCGGCCGCCGCGGAGAACCAATGAATGCATCCAGAGATGAAAAATACTTCCAATTGTCGGACGAGCCTTTTGAAAGGTTGATCTTACTCCACTCTGCTGCTCGAGTCTTTCTTTTCCCTCTTTCCACCCTCTTCGCATCTTGAGTAATCTGCACAAGGAAGGAAAAAAAAAACTCCTCTTTGTCTCCAGTGGTGGTGCAAGATTATCGACAATATGGTTCGCGTTACTGCTGTTGCTGCTGCAGCCCTCCCAGCTTCTTTCGCGGCTGCTGAAACGGTCTTGGGGGCGTACATCTTCAGCCGCCATGGCGATCGCACAGCAAAGAAGACTCCTCCCACCAGCCTGACAGACCTGGGATATACTGAGGTCTTCCAGTCTGGTACCTACTACAACGGCCGCTATGTATCTGAGCAGTCGCCACAGCACATTTTGGATCTCAGCCCAAGTGTCGTGCGCCTGACCCAACTCTCGGTGTCTGCTCCACAGGATAATGTGCTCATCAATTCAGCCACTGGTTTCTTGCAGGGCCTTTACCCTCCCGTTGGCAAAGACAACACGGTGCAGATTCTGCGCAACGGCACCAACACGACCGCTCAACTTGATGGTTACCAGCTGATCCCTCTTACTGTCACTTCTTCTGGCTCTCGCAGCGAGGACAACGCCTGGTTACAAGATGCCACTGGCTGCGCAAACGCAGTATCATCGTCGAACCAGTACTTTTCGTCACCAGAATACAACGGCTTGTTGCAATCGACCATGGGTTTCTACCAGCGACTCTACCCTGTCGTTAACCAGACGTTCAACATGAGCGATATGTCATACAAGAATGCGTATACCATATTCGACCTTATCAACGTAGCATCGATTCACAACTCGTCGATTCAGTCTTATGACCTGGTTACCTCCCCGGAAGACACGTTCCACCAGCTGCTGACACTCGCCAATGAGCATGAGTTTGGTTTGGCTTACAATGCGTCAAGCACAACTAGGGCCATTGCAGGCATGCAGTTGGCCGCAGACGTGGTCGACTTTTTGAACGGTACCATCACAGGCGCCGGCAAGGAGAAGCTGGGCATTCAGTTTGGCCCATATGGCACGTTCATGTCTTTCTTCGGTCTTGCCCAGCTGGCTGGCAAGGTCAACGGCGACGATTTCTACGGCATTGCCGATTACGCTTCGTCCATGACCTTTGAGCTCTACACGGACGCCGACACTACCACCTTCCCTACCGGTGCCGATGACCTGCGCGTTCGCTTCTTCTTCAACAACGGCACCAACACCTCTCCAGATCCTCCCACCAACTATCCACTGTTTGGCCAGCCTAGTCTCAACCTGTCTTGGTCAGAGTTCACCACCAGCATGGCGCCCATCAGCGTTGGCTCCCAGCAGCAGTGGTGCCAGGTCTGTGGCAACACGACCGGCATCTGCGCCCAATACCAGCCAAACGGTGGTGCTGACAGCACCGCAACTCCTGGAAGCACTTCCCACGCACACGGCATGAGCCTGGGTGTCGCTGGTGTCATTGGTGCAATGGTCACCCTTGGCGTCATTGCCATTGTTGAGCTGCTCATTCTACTGCTCGGTGGCCTGGCTGTTGTTCCTAAGCGTCGTGTAGCCAACAAGACCTCGCCCGGTGACTCTGGCTCCGATGTGGCCGGCAAGGCTTGAGCAGCACATATGTAATTGATGTTCAGATGGTGTAACAAGAAAAGAAGGGGGGGGGGGGGGTGAAGGCGAAGCAGACGAAACAATCTAGTAATAATTATGACAATAGCAAAAGGCCAATGAAATGCAATATACCCTCTTTTTGGAAAAACCAATCTGCCCTTGTGTTTTTGATTGTCTTATTTCTGGTGCTCACAGTAGCTACTGCGCAAAGGTCTTACCCAACAAGTCCATATGCAAGTCTCATCTGCTTCCCTACTGCGCGGTAAAGCCTCCTGGTGACTGGAGGATATTCACATAATCTTACTAGAAGCGACTGCTGGCACCTTCAGCCGCGCCGCTCGGCATACGGTCGCCTAACCGGTCTCGGCCTGGAGCTCTCAGCCTGGGCCCATGGTTGACGAAAGAGAAGCCAGTAAAGGCATCCAGTCATGAGACAGTCCATCTCTCAAGTCCGCTACGTGGGTATAACCTTGTAAACTGTGCAGCGTAAAAGCACCTTTGTAGCATCTACAAGACTCTCGCCATTCTTCTCAAGTCAATGCCGGCCCTATCAAAGAGAGTTTGATTTGCTTCACTTGTTCCATAGCTCCACGCCATCACGAACCACGCCAACGAGACCACCCATCTGCAGCGCCTCACTGCCGCCTCCTGCCAGCCGGTGCTCCACGTCAGCCAGGCCCTGCAGCCAGGCGATGCGTGTCTGTGCAGGCACCTCGAGCTGGCTCAGCTCGTCGGCCAGTGCCGTGAGCACATCAGCCAACGCCAGACCTCGGCGTGTTTTGAGCTGTGCCAGCGTCGTCAGGCAAGACGCCACGTCAGATGTGGTCAACAATGTGTCTCGAATAAGGGCGATGTCCTCAGGGTGAGGTGATGCAATGCAGTCATGGATGGTGGCGCTGGTGATGACATCGCCTGATGCACCATTTGTGAGAGGAAGTGCTTGGCCCTTGTCGTCGACAGGCCTGGTACTGGCGTGGCACGCTTGCAGCACGTTGAGTGCTCGCCGCATGTCGCCCTTGGACAGCGTCACAAGTGCATCTGTGGCGTCTGGAGCAATGTTGACATGTTCATTCTCAATGACTTTATCGATCAGAGACCGAATCGCCGGTGCGGGAAGAGGAGAGAAGCGGAAGCGTGTGCAACGTGACAGCAGTGCCGGAGATAGCTTGTGCGTGTAATTTGCAATGATGGCAAATCGTGTGTTCGGCGTATATTTCTCCATGATACGGCGAAGCGCCATTTGAGCTGTCGATGTCATTGCATCTGCCTCATCGAGGATGATCAGCTTGAACGTAGCTAGACTCGAAGGCGCCTGGGTTGTGCCGTCGCCGGCATCTTTTGGCGCAAACGAGTTGAATATTTGCTTGGTAGACGAGAATGTCTTGATCTGCTCACGCACCACGTCGATGCCTCGATCGTCAGATGCATTCAACTCGAGCACCATCTGACGCATGTTCTTGCTGCCGTATATCCGTCTGGCGAGGGCGAGTATTGTGGATGTCTTGCCCGTTCCTGGTGGGCCATAGAGCAGCAGGTGCGGTAGCCGCTAAAAGTCTAGTTAGCCTGATGGAAAGTATGTAATTACAAGGTTATCTGGCATACATTCTTCTCCACAAAGCGGTTAATGGTCTGGAGGATTTCTTGGTGTCCAGAAACGTCCTCGAGCGAGACTGGTCGATATTTCTCCACCCTGACCCACAATTAGCAAGATAGAATTACAAAGACACATGAAAATACTTGCCATGGCAGACTGTCTTCCAGCTCCACAGGCAGATTTGCTGCGCTTCTTTTGCCCTTTTCTGTACTTCTGGCGCTGAACAGGGCCGCTTCTTCGACGTTGCCGCCGTCAACTTCCATGTTGTCTTCTTCTATGTCAGACATCTTGGCTGTGCAAGTCTGAAGCGGAGAAGTATCAATTCGACAAAGGTACGCGCAAGTAGAGGCCAGTAGTTGTAAAAGACTTGTTTGCCAGAAGATGGAGCATCAAGCTACGATAGACGCGTCAATGCGCGTAAAGTGGAAATATAATTGCAGATTAGATGGATTAGATCCATGCGGGGTCTTGCCAAGCTGCACCACCCAAACGTCAGTGACATGCGTGCGCAATAACTCATCTGCTCTGCTTGTGATTTCACATAGCCTCGGTGTTTAAACCAACATGCCGGTCAGTGTGCCAGACGCCGGAATGTCTTGAGAATTGAATGGCTGAAACAGATTGCAGGCATATCACAGCGTCTTCCTGGAAGAGCCCAACCAGCAAATAATAGGTATGCAATGCGACTAGAGCAGGCTCCCAACGAACTTCCCTATTGAGAGAGACAGCAATGTGGAGAAACTTACAATCAAATCGGATGCAGGCAACTTTGCCATACTGCCTTTGCGCACACGGACTCGAGGTCCGGTAACCACTCTTCCACCACTCCAGGCGCCCGATACTCCTCTAACCATTGACGCCTCGCACGCCTCTTATGACCCGCTTGATGAGATCCTTGCACTGTTTCGTGCCAATACTTTCTTCCGCAACTTTGAGATTCATGGGCCGGCGGATCGGACTCTGATATACGGCATCCTGTTTGTGTCGCAGCTGCTCTCACAGGTCAAGCCCACAGCATCCAAAGAAGAGATCAGGAAAACGCTCATGACCACAGCCTTGGACAACAACTTTGCAATACCGGGCGATGCCAGCTTTCCGTTGAATCAGGCATTTGAAGCGCCCAAGGACCGTCAGCAGGCCGAAGTACTGCGGGGCTACATTTCACAGATGCGACAGGAGCTCTTCGCGAGATTGATGGACCGGCTATACCCAGAGGGTGAGGGACCAGCACCGAGTAAGTGGTGGATGAGCTTCAACAAGAGGAAGTTTATGGGCAAATCATTGTAGGATTATGCACAAACAGCTAGACAGGGTCAAGTAGGAATGCAAAAACAATCGAAAGAGAGCCTTGCCAGGCTTAATACGCAAATCCGACTGCTGCATGGCACTATTGTGTATCAGGCTCTAGAGACTTTTTTATAGCAATGGCTCAATATCGTTTTAGCCACCTGGACCACCAGCAGGACCACCAGCACGCCTGCCGGAGACAGTAGAGCGCCCCTGTCCTTCCAACACGTTCTTCTAGATTATTGGCCTAAGCGATGCAGCTCTTCGCTCAGCCGTTAGTTAAAAAGAATGGAAAGCCAAATAACCAAAAGACTTGGATTAGATAGATTAAACAGAAAACACGTCGGCTATTTTTGCACATGTCTTCAAGAGTACTGCCGCGCGGGGCAGGGAGGCTGTACGAGTGGAGTAAGGACAATCAGCATCACTTCAACTTTCACACATACAAGCCACAATGTGCTGATGGTAATTGTCTAGAGCGCTCGAGGCTTTGAGTAGAAAGCCTCAGAAATTAGAGGATTGAGGGTGCACTTTGTCATCTCGGATAGCCCGGCCTTCATTTCCCTCCGGCCACATTTAAGATCGTCTAGAGCCACATAACTTTGACCATCTCAAAGGTCAGACATCACAGCGACAATGGCAAACACAGCTCGCAGCCTTCCCGAGGCCATCTTCAACAACCAATTGTACAACAAGCTATTGTCGCTATGGTTTGGTCATATTCCCGCCTCGGTAACCGCACCACCAGTGGCGTTAGCGGCACGATGGTTCGGCGGAACTTCTCCTGAGGACAAGAAGACATTCGACAGCGAATGCAATCGCATCTGCATCGATGCCCTTGAAGTCCTGAGTCCCGAAAAATGGCCACTGCCGCCTTTCGAGAGTTTTGCCGCAGACCGGCGTGCTGCAGGCCAGCTTTCGGCCCCTTTCACTTCTGCAATCTTACGCGCTGTGAATTCTAGCAAAGAGCCTCTAGACAAGGTAGACGTGGGTCTCAGCATGTGTCTATTGCTAGACCAAATGCCACGGAACATTTTTAGAGAGCAGACGGAAATGAAGAAGGTTTTTTCTCATTATGATCGCATCGCACGAGCTCTGGTATACACCGTGTTGAATGGGCCAGGATCCGACGGTGCGCCAGCTGGAACATCAGACGTGAAGAATCTCGACGAGGATCCCAAGTGGCAGGCTAATCCAGGACGTCGGATGTGGTTCTATTTGCCTTTGATGCATTCAGAGGATCTGGCAGACCATGATCGGTTGGCAGAGCGCTACCAGAGCATGCGTGATGCTGCGTTAAAGCATCAAGACACAGAAGCCGCAGATTACATTCTGAACTCTATGGATTTCGAGAAGAAGCATCGTGTGCTTCTAGAAGACTTTGGGAGGTATCCACATCGGAATGCAGCGCTAGGACGTGCGGCGACCAAAGAAGAAGAGGAATATCTAGCCGGTGGCGGTGACACGTTCGGCACGGGCTGAAGTTTCTCTGAGCCACAACAGTCCACCTTAGCGCAACCAAGTAGATGCAACTGGCGCGTTTCTACCTTCTGGCGACCACATGGCAAATCTTCGGTTGCATTTATGACGAGCCCGTTCTATATGCCCAGAGGCATGGCGACTTGGCAGTGCCACCAAATTCATACAGCTGATTGGTCTGTTCCCGCACTAGACCCCTTTTACGGATAGATGCCAATGATGCCCAGACCTCCACCAACGTATGCCATTGTCTAGTTGGACTCGAGGAGGCAAACAATCTTACACACACGGAATACTGCCTTGTGTCGAATTGTACTGTGTCACGCGATGCCAACTGTGGGGAGACATTTGCGGGACATGCTTGGCAACTCGGTCAGCGGCTGGCAAAGCGCGATGCAGTCTGTGGCGCCTGAGGGCAAATATGCTTGGACTGTTGGGGAATATATATGAACCAGCTACTTCTGATTACCAAGTTTCTGATTGCAAGACACGTCCATAACCTTAGACTCGCTAAAATGGATCCACGGAAGAAGGATGAAGACATTGAGGCACCCACAGCCTACCAAAGGGAGTATGCTACACCTGCATTCTCTGACTCGGACTCTGGCATGCGCGAAAAAGACCAGCCCGAGCGACAAGGCTCTGTGGTGCTCAATGCCAAACTCAAGAATCCTCTGGCTGGCATGAGCCGTGAGGAATTGCTGGCTGATGTTGACAAATTTGCCCAGGAAAGGGGGCTCGAAGACATTGTTGACGACCTCAAGAGAGGGGCATTGCTTGCCCGAAATCCAGGCGGATATGAGTCAATGGACGGCCTGAGCGAGGACGAACGGATCATTCTCCGTCGGGAGGTCACGCACCGGTGGAGCCAGCCGTGGATGATGTACTGCATGACTATCCTGTGTGCAGGCTCTGCTATCGTGCAGGGCATGGATCAGTCAGCCGTCAACGGTGCTCAGAACTTTTACTTCATCGAGTTTAACATCACCAACACATGGCAGCGCGGCTTTCTCAACGGTGCACCATATTTGTGCTCGGCGCTCATCGGCTGCTGGACGACCAAGCCCCTCAACTACTATTTCGGGCGGCGCGGCACCATCTTCATATCTTGCTTCATCTCCTTTGCCACTGGCATATGGATGGCCGTTGCTGACACATGGTGGAATTTGTTGTTGGCACGCTTTGGTCTTGGCCTTGCGGTTGGGGCAAAATCGTCTACAACTCCCGTCTACTCGGCTGAGTGTGCACCTGCAGTCATTCGTGGAGCTCTGACCATGATGTGGCAGATGTGGACAGCTTTTGGCATCATGCTTGGCTTCGTTGTGTCAGTCGCCTTTGAAAAGGTCTCGTCGCCAAACATTGAATTCCTCAATTGGCGTCTCATGCTGGGCAGCACATCCATCCCTCCACTCATCGTCTGCTGCATGGTGTACCTCGTGCCCGAGTCTCCTCGCTGGTACATGACCAAGAACAAATACCGCAAGGCCTATGATGCTCTGTGCCGCTTCCGTCCATCCAGACTGCAAGCTGCTCGTGACGTCTACTACATCCACAAGGCGCTTGAGGTCGAGGACAAGCTGAAAGAGGGCCGCAACACATTCAAAGAGCTGTTCACAGTGCCACGAAACCGCCGCGCTACACAATCGGCCTTCTTTGTCATGTTCATGCAGCAATTCTGCGGAGTGAACGTTATTGGTGAGTTTTACCCAGTTTTCGCAATTGTACGCCTTAGGAACTAACTGAGAAATCTTCAGCATACTACTCGACTCAGATATTCTTGGAAGCCGGCCGCACCATGTCAGAGGCATTGCTCTTCTCTCTCGGTACTGGCATCATTAATTGGCTGTTTGCTCTGCCCGCGGTGTACACCATTGACACTTTCGGCCGACGCAATCTGCTGCTTACGACATTCCCACTCATGGGCATCTGTCTCCTATTCACCGGCTTCTCATTCTTCATCGACCCAGAGACTGCTCTCACTGCACGTACTGCATGTATTGCGACGGGCATCTACCTCTTCATGGTTGTCTATTCACCCGGTGAGGGCCCTGTGCCTTTCACGTACTCTGCAGAGGCATTCCCACTCTACGTTCGCGAATGGGGCATGGCATCAGCCACTGCGGTCACTTGGGGCTTCAACTTCATCCTCAGTCTGACCTGGCCTGCTCTTGTCCAAGCTTTTTCGTCGCAGGGAGCTTTTGGCTGGTATGCTGCGTGGAACTTTATTGGATGGGGCATTGCCTACTTCTTCTTGCCCGAGACCAAGGCTCTCACGCTCGAGGAGCTGGATACAGTCTTCAGTGTTCGTTCTCGCGACCACGCCAAATACTACCGGAACAAGCTACCGTACTATGGCAACAAGTTCATCTTGAGAAAGAAGGATCTACCGCCACAGAAATCTCTCTACGAGCTCGAGTAGGGGCTTTCTCCTATCTGTTTAGCATATGCATACCAAACATTAGTTTCAATGAGAGCATCAGCATCAATTTATTTTGAAACGACTGTCTTGTTCCTGACGGGCAGCGGAACTCAGATCCTTATGAGGCCGAGAAAAGATAAGTGATGGTGTGATTGGACGAACAGGCACATATCACCAATCTTGGCAGGGTCCCAATGATTTTTTGAAAGCCTAAAAGTTCCCCCCTCCACCCCCACCAACAATTGTCCGAGTCGCTGTGCCAATACCCTCTCCCTCTTTCTTACTTCAAAGACCTCTTTCCCCGGTCTCCTTATTCTAGCGTGCGTCATCATGGCTGTGGGATCTGTTCTCGTCACTGGGTACGTCCAGCTGGTCGTCGTGCAATTGTGTTATCCTTGACCGCCCATTGGCATTGCACTGCGGGGCACATTCTTCAAGAGACAACAGGTTCAAAGACTAACACAGCAACAGAGGCTGCGGCTACATTGGCTCTTTCACTGTTGTTGCGCTGCTCGAAGCTGGCTACGATGTCACCATTGTCGACAACCTGTACAATGCGGCCGAGGAGTGCCTCAACCGCATTGAGATTATCACCGGCAAGCGCCCAAATTTCCACAAGATGGACATCACCGACGAGGCTGCCTTTGACAAGGTCTTTGAGGCACATCCGGACATTGACAGCGTGATTCACTTTGCTGCCCTCAAGGTATGTGCAAGCCATCAGCTATATCACGACCTGGCTGATAAGTGTTGCTCCAGGCCGTCGGCGAGTCTGGCGAGATTCCCCTCGAGTATTTCCGCGTCAATGTCTACGGCACCATCTGCCTGCTGCGCTCCATGACCAAGCACAATGTCACCAACATTGTCTTCTCATCCTCGGCTACCGTGTACGGTGACGCAACCCGCTTCCCAGACATGATCCCCATTCCCGAGCACTGCCCGCTGGGCCCCACTAACCCTTACGGCAACACCAAATTCACCAACGAGCTGCTCATCACGGATCACATCAACGCCCAGCGTGCCAACGCCAAGAAGGCTGGAAAGGGCGGTGAGGAGTGGAATGCTGCTCTGCTGCGTTATTTCAACCCGGCAGGCGCTCACCCCAGTGGCATTCTCGGTGAGGATCCAGCTGGCGTTCCGTACAACCTGCTGCCTCTGCTGGCGCAAGTCGCTGTCGGCAAGCGCGAGAAGCTGCTCGTCTTTGGCGATGACTACGAATCGCACGACGGCACCGCCATCCGCGACTATATCCACATTGACGACCTGGCCAACGGCCACTTGATCGCCCTCAACCACCTGCGCGAGAAGAAGCCCGGCGTGCGAGCCTTCAACCTCGGCACCGGCCGTGGCTCTACCGTCTTTGAGATGATCAAGGCCTTTAGCAAGGCCGTGGGCCGAGATCTGCCCTACGAGGTGGTAGGCCGTCGTGCGGGCGACGTGCTCAACCTGACGGCCAACGCCACTCGCGCCAACCAGGAGCTGAATTGGAGCACCAAGAAGACGCTCGAGGATGCCTGCGTAAGTTTTTTTCTATCTGTTCATACGAATCTCATGACAAAGCATACTGACGAGTGCCAACCCAAAAACAGGCCGACCTGTGGAAGTGGACCGAGAACAACCCAGAGGGATACAGGCAGCAGGCGCCGGCAGCGTTTGTCGAGGCGGCCAAGGCAGCACGCAAGGCTTGAAGAGGTGGAAGGCTTGTAGGGAGAAGGGCTCCCCCCTCCCTAAATAAAGAGAAAAGAAAAAACATACAGACACACAAAAACACAAATATATACATGGCCTCTTAGAAAGTTGTGAAAATTTTTCTTTTCACCGCATCTGTCTATTCTATAACTTGAGACCTGCCTCTATGTTAAAGAGACTCGGTAAGTCTCTCGACGACGACGACGACGACGACGACGACGACGCTCTCGTCCCTTTTCAACTCCTTCTTCATCACTGGTGCGTATCCTTCGTAAATGCCCTTCAATGTCACAACAATTTCCCCAGAAAAGACGCCCCCAGTAACAAACAACGAAACGTAATTTTTGAGCTAATATGAGCCCACAAGAAAAAGAAAATACCTCTGGTATCTCAATATGCAGCATGGACGCCCCCTTGCCAAAAACAATGCTGTAAGCTCCATGTATGCCGTATATCCCATGTCTCATTTATAATTTTTGTTTCCTCTTTGTTCTCGTAAATCACATCGACAACGCCAGTCAGGCCATGCTGCTACGGCTAACAAAGGCGCGGCTGAGTCGGCGGTCGAACCAGGATCGCTCTGGTCTAGCCGTGCCGGCATTCGTGGCAGAATTCGCCCTCGGCTGCTGCTTCGTGGGCAGAGGTGGAGCCAGATCTTCTCCAGTTACTACTGAGGCTGCCGCTGAGGCCACCGCTGAGGCCGCTGCTGATGCCGCTGCTGAGGCACCTCGACCAAATCTCCACGAGTGCATTGAATCAAGCTGGGCCGACTGCGAGGTGATACCGTCGGGAACAGCAGCCGAGGAGCGGCGCCTTTCACGCCTCTGGTTCGCATCAGCATTGCGGAAGTGCTCGCCGTCTTCGTCGCCGGTAGCTGCAGCTGATAGGAATGTAGTCCAATGCATGAAAGATGACGTCGAACCCCTGCGCTTGGCTGAGTGGCGCGTCTCATCATTGCTGTCGCAACTGCCGTGGCTGCCGTGGCTGCCGTGCTGACGGGCCTTGTGGTGCCTCCAGAACAAAAAGGAGCCCCAGAAGGTGCCATCACTGCCGGGGATGTGCCGCCAAGGTCGCTCTCGCAGGCTGAAAATCAGGGCGTCCACCATGCCCATGCTGGCAATGCTGATCCATGCCAAGATTGTCAAGGCGTAAACTGGGTGTTGAGCAAAGTTGGTCGAGTACTGTGTCAGGTGGTTGACAAAGGGCATGAGCCAGATAAGGAAGTAAACAATCGGATACACAAACATGAGTCGCAGCTGTCGACGTGCGGTTTCGCGGCGAGCGCGAATTTCTGCCAGCCCGACAGGATCTACCTGAGACTTCCTCGACGCCGTCTCTGCCAGTGTTCCGTTTATTGACGTGCGTGACAACCTGTCTCGCAGCATTTGAGGGCAGATGCGGTATTGTCGTGAATTTCGCGCCTCGGGTTGGTTCTCTGAGCGCGATTCTTCTGCAACGTGCTCTTCTTGTTCTTGTTGCTGTTGCGTCTCTTCCATAATCGCATGTGTGGCAATGGTATGATCCGCCTCGAAATTGGGAGTCCAGCGATGAGACCTAAGGTTTGCCGTAGAAGCATCGGATGCACGGTGAAGAGACGCTGTGCTGTCTATCAGGGTCGTACCGTTGGACACCTTACGGCTGTGGCATGGAGAGGAATCCGCCGTGCTCAAGTATTCCTTTTGGATATCGGGAGATAAGCTATCCGAAAGGAACACTAGAGACGGCACCTTTTCAGGTAGAGGTGGTGAGTGGGTGGTGGCAACGGTAGGTCGTCGTGCAAACATGGACATCTTTCTGCTGTAGAAGCGGTCAATATCCGAGCCGATGCCAGCGTGGATATAGATGGCAATGTTGATGCCGATGATGATGCAGAATATCACATAACGAGGAATCCAAGAAATCGCAAGACGATACCAAAAGGGACGAACAGGAAGATTGCCTTGCACAAATCAGCAAAGATTGTGGCCCAAAGTCACCAAACGAGACTCACATATGGGAAGTCCTTGATAGAAATAGGCATGTCGTCCTTGAATAAACGCCAGCGATGCCATGGTCAACGGATACAACGCTGCGAATGCGTATACGGGGTAGCGAAGGTCATAAAGGCCTCCAGGCCCTGAGCCAAGATGTCTAGGTCTGAAGACCTGAAGTGCAGTGTGAACTGCAATGATCAGGACGGCAACATCTGCAAGTTTTTTTTAAGCTTTTGAAACTTGCAAAGCGTATTTGCATAAACTCACCGGCACCTTCTATGGCAACCTGGGTCAAATAGCCGCTCAACTGACAAAATGCGGTAGAGGTGTGGACATTGCGCCCAGCCAAGGCAACAGAGGTGAATATAAAGTACCAAAACGATCTCCCAATATCTGCAAAAATCAAAATCATGATAAGTCTGGTAACATCAAAATTAGTCTACTTGGTCAGCATTGACTGAATGGATAGAGAACACACTTATGTCGAAAGAGGCGCTTCATGCGCCAAAACCAGTACAGAGCCAGCAAGGATGCAAGCAGGCTTATACATGATAGCGCACAGGTCGTCGCCTGCGTCGCAATCTGCTGGCCTATTGGAAGTCTGATCTTTGGATTGATAGGGCTATTGAGGCTTCGCGAAACGGGATCCATTGCATCCTCGTCCGGGAGCGTCAGCCTGAGAGGTGCGCTGAGAGTGACGTTACTGTTGAGGACGAGCGACCTGGCCAAAGAGCCCAGCGCATGGGCAGGAAGAAACATGCCAGAGGCCCAAGGCTCGCGGGTCTTTTCGCTACTGCAGAAAGCGTCTGACGAGAAAGTTGTTCGCAGCAGACTCCCATCATCTGCCCGCCATCATCAGGTGAGGTGCACAAGGTTTCAGACAAAGAGTAGGGGAAATCTCGTGGGGTCGGTAAGCAACCGGTAGGATTCCACGGGGCCTGACGTGAGCCAATAGCTGTGTCCCAGTGGAATGCAATTATTTTGGGCAGGACGATACGACAGAAATGCCCGACGCCGCCTCATGGATCCACTTCTCCCTTCATTCTATGCGACGGGAGTCTTGTGAGGACTGAATAAGTGAGGGCGAAAGGGTTCCAACGGGTCAGCGAATTCCTTCAAGGACTCGGCGCCATGGCGGGGCCACATAAGGCGATGTGACGCTACGGAGTGGACGGGCAGAGCGCCACCGGACACTAACATTAAGCCAACTGGCGCCACTGAGGAAACGACTGTGACCGAATCAGCTGGTCATGCACAAGACGTCGTGGAGGCGTCTGGCTGCTGGTTGTCGCAGTGTCCCATGGTTATTTGGTGTCGGAGTCATTGTCCGGCTGGACCAGATGCCCACGAATGGAGGTGTTTGGTGATGTGGTGATGCACAGCCGCGGTCTTCCGAGCAGTGGTCGCCAAGGAAGATTTCGCGTCTGTTTTGGCTTTTGGCAAGACTATAGGCCAGGCGCCAATGACGATGCACCTGCCTCTATTGCATGCTTGGAGCTAGCACAATCAGACTGAATCGCATCTCCTTGCCTCCTGCTTGCTCCTCACGCTTGAGAAAGCTTCTCACTCCCAAGTCAAGAGCCTTGTCGCTCAGCACGTCCTCGTCTGCTGTGAGAGTGCCGCGCTCCAGTGGGCCCTTTCGGCGTCCATCAAGCTCCCACAGCCTGTTATCAGCTGACTTGACAAAGCACACGTAATGCAGGTCCACATCGTCGTCTGCGCCTGGTGCAGACGTATCTCCTAGGGCTGCTGCATCTTGGTGTGCTGCCTCCAATGCGTCCGACTCGTACAGAAGATTTGCGCGCCCCACGGGGTCCAGCGGTTCAGCCTCGTGGACGAGCTTGGCCAAGTCTGTTTCTGCTTCTAAAGTCTGGCTTAGCGCGTCTCCTTGTTGATCAGCTGCATCCCTTACCTATATGTGATCTGGCTGCGCCGTTACTGACTGCGTGGAGCAGTCCGATCATGCCACACGCATTGCCAATCGTCTGCTTGTACCAGATTACCGGCTCATCTGCGCCTTTGCCGGTGTATTCGTCGCGACGCGCGTCTTCGTCCTTTCGGAACGTTTCATAGGCCTCGCTGATGGGAAACACGAGTAGCAATGCTTGTGCTGGTCGTGGGACAAAGGACAGCAACTCGGGCTCGTCGATGCTGAAAACGTCGTGGAAGGCCACAGACTGGGACATTCCCATCTTGTGGATGAGGTCCGACATGACCTCTGGGTTGTTTTCTTGTGGCCTATTAGCATCTTGCCTTGTTCATCAAATGTTTGGCCTTTTTGGCATACCTAGAGGTACAAACTTCTTCATTTTGGCGGTGTGTGGTGGCTTGCTTTTCTCTCGTCGCTTTTCCGTGCCTGTCCCTGTTCGATTCTATGTCTATTAGAGTTATCCACGGAAATGGCAATATAAATCGAAATCGTTTAAATGTAAATTCATCAAGAACAGGACCAAGAGCACAGCAGGAAAGGCGTTTCGTGCTCACGTTCGAGCGGGGCACCAAACTCGTCTGCGGCAAAGCTTCTGAGCGTTGGTTTTCGGGACATGACATCAAACACGGCCCATCAGCGCCGCCGTTGCCGTCTACACCTTCTTTGTGGCGTAAAATACTCTGTCAGTAGGCAACTCTATTTACACATTGACTATTGACATCGCTCTACCTATCCTGACAACTCGATTGAGAAGATGTTTCTGTGTTCAGACAGTGCAGGCGACCGTCTTACTTGTTAGTTTCTGCATCATACTAAGCCGGCACGTTCACCACAGAAGGCAATCTTGCAAGCAGACGTCGCAGTGATCTTCCATCAGCAAGCACAATGACCAGAAGCAGAGGGTGACAGGGGACAATGTACTTAGCCGCAAGGGCTGGTTTGAAAAGATATGCAGCTGAATATGGTGGGTATCTACTGCACTAATCTGACACGTTCGTTATGCTCCTCGTCGCTTTCAGTCTCCTCTTCACTATCTTCCGCTTCGTCTTCCTCCGAAGACGATGCAGTCTCTTCCGAATCCGTCTCTTCTTCTGACCCGCTCTCTTCCTCACTTTGGTCGCCATCCTCTTCGTCGAGCCAGTCATCCAGGGTCTTTTCCTTTGCCGGTGCAGAGGTATGAGTTATGCCTCGATCATCCCCCGATAGGTTGCCATCATTTCGATCTTGATGATGCTGTATTGCGTTTCGCAGAGGCACACCCACTGATCCCCCTCCTACACCAGGTACATTGTCGCCATCTGCTTCGCTTCTCAGACGTGCATCTGGCTCTTCTCCAGCCTTGACCCAGTCCGGGATACCCTTATAACCAGGTAGTCCATTGCTTCCGGCAATGTCAGCTCCGACAAAACTGCTTGCACTGCCCAACATAAATCCCCGGCTTGTCTCTGAAGGCGATGGTGCCTGTGGCACTGGTTTGGGAGCAAGGAGAATCAAAGTAGCAAGCTGCGTTGCCGTTGGGGATGATAGAAGCGATCGGTATACGCGTGCTCGGTCGCGGAGGTCGTATGACGTGTCGTATCGAGCCAGAAGCAAGATGTAATCGTAGAGCTGGCTGATTCTATCATCTGATGCATCATGCTTCGCTTCTCCAACAGAGGCTTGATCCGAATCATCTTTTGCTGTCACTCCAGAGTCGTTATGCTGGGCAGTCTCGCTTGACTGGCGCGCAGTTAGATTGTGCACTTGAATCTTTGCAGCCAATAGCACAATCTGCAGTTTAGCCTCGACCGCTTCATCTGCGAAACCTTTTGCCAAGATTCTCAGGACATCCGCTGCAATGTTGCCACCATCGCTGTGCTCAATCCCAGAAAACTCTCCAATCAGCCAAATTGTGCTTGCCCTTGCCCGAGGCGAAGACATGATGTCCAAGCTCTTTGCAAGTCGTGTTACCGTGCTGACATGAGCCGCAGGGTCTGCCTGGATCAAGTGCCGTACAACAGTCAGGGCCTCTGCCACAAGGTCGGCATTGTTGGTGCCCTCCCCAGCAGAGATAAGCGATAGAAGTAATTGCAGGCAGCGGCCCGAAATGTTGTCGTCCGCATCCGAAACACTGGACTGCGCACATCGGCCAATCGCTCGGACAGCCTCGCGTGCAATTGAGGATCCATCATCAGATGATGTTGTGGTAGATGTTGCAAAGTGCGAAAGCTCGGCGAGAACTAGCGAACGCACATGTGGAGAGCAGTGAGGGAAAATCAATGTCAACAGCTCCAGCTTCAGTGCTCGAACTGCTGGTGCGTCGGATGCGAGAACAAGGAAGTGATTTGCGTACCGTGCAAATGGCCTTGGCATGGTGAGAGCGACTTGAACAATGCTTTGCAAAGCAATTTCTTGAGAGGACGACGCACTGCGGAGGAGACTGATGAGCGGGCCAACCGAAGATAAGATATAGGGTGAGTTTTTGGGTGCAAGGTAGAGATACAGTCGCGTAACGGCCGTGATGACTGCCGAGTTTCTCGACTGCAGCAAAGGTTGTGCTGCACGGAGGAGAAGCGACAGGTCCGGGTCAGGAACGTCTTCCACATCTGAGAATTCATTTGAGCCCTGAGTATGCTCTGGAGAAGTCTGTCCAGACTGATGGCCTTTTCTCGTCCTTTGTGGAAAGCACAAACGAGCGTATACCGTCATGAGTCGAAGCGTTGCGAGCTGACCCCATTCGTCCATGTCGACCATTTTGCGCACCAGACTCCTGTAGTGCTTGTGAATCAGGTCAATTCTATCTGGGCACATGTCGTTGAATGACAAGACAGCGGCGCCGGCAACATAGTATTGCCTGTCACCCAACAGCTGTCCCAAGTAGTCGAGTAGTTGGGGCTCAGTGTTGGGGTCCAGTTTACGACACTTGGGAATGGCAAGAGCAGCAGCGCGTCTGACCAGGGGACTCATGTCTGCGCATCCTCGCTTGATCCCCAAAGCAACAATCTGAGATATGACCGGAACTTTGATGCTGCTCATAACACGCAGCGCAAGCGCTCGAAGCTGCGCATCAGGCGCCGACAGGGCCTTTTGTATCGTGTTGATGGCCAGTAACGCTGTATCAGGCTCTGACTCGGCATGTTGTACGAGGTACAGGTATACCAGCTTCTTGACAGGGAGAGAGGGGGAAGCTATATTTTTGAGGACGGCAGAGAAGAGGACTGGAGGCTCGTTGGCGGCAGATGGACGGCTGGTAAGCTGGTCTCATGTCAGTCAATGCCATACGGAAGCTACTCTGACGCAAAATCCAAACACTTACGGCTATAACCCTGCGCAATCCGTCCAGAACTTCGGCTTCATGCCGACTATCAAGCAGCTTTTTGAGCTGCGCGGTAGAGATGGGCTCTGTTGGATTACGGCGCACCTCTCGCGCAGCATCCAAGGTCAATTCGCGAGCACTTTCGAGGATACCCGAAAGACGCGAAATTGACTCCATTACGCATCCAAACCAAAGACATGTCTAAGTAATCATGCGACAAGATTTCAGAAAAGGTGCTGCATGGAGTGCTCCATTGCCAAAAAAGCCCCACCAATCAGCACTCGGCTAAAATTGCTGCTGGCGGTCGTGTGCTCTACTGTACATTGACCTCCGTTGTGGAATATTTCTATTTGTCCTCGATGGATTCGAGATTGATACACAGCCAGCAACATTTAACATGAGATATGTCATGGATTGATAGACTGATGGGTTTCGACATAATTTTACCACCGGACTTGCAACACGCAACAATGTATAGCCACCAAACGCCTGGAGCATGCAAGGAACCATCTACCATCCGGTAACTCTTGTTCAGGCCATTGAGCATATCATTCTCAGCAGAGCTTCCAACGCCTTGCAACCCATAACGACAGTTGTCGTCTGCTGCAGCCGAGCTGATTTTGAGGCCCGACTCGTGCATTCTATAGTGCATCGATTGGGAAGTGGTAATGAACCATCTTCAGAGGCATCCTTAGCGTTCCATAGCCTTGCAACACTCTTTACTAGCAGCTCCATCCAGTTGGCATTTTGCGATTCCACGGCGGCTCTGTATGCCTTTCTATCAGCCTTGCAAAGGCCTAGCATGCCTGGAGTTGGTCTTGCCCAAGCCGTTGTGGAACCGTCTTTGTCGGACAGCTGCCAGTCGCGTCTCTTTCTCCTGAATCCGATTGACCTTCATCGTGAATCGACATCATATTCCGCACAAGGGTTAGGCGAGACCTTTGCTGCGGCGCTTGAAGCTGTTTGGCGGACAGATCAATCATTGGTCATCTTCGAGTCTGTGGATGTTCCAATGTCGGCTACTAGCCTCACGGCACCCGAAAGACCTTCGTCAGAGCATCATCGAGGTGAAGCACAAGAAGAGGAGGAGGCGGGGGGTGCACATGTGCCAAGCAGAGGCTCCACGAGTCAAGACCCCTGGGATACTGAAGTGCCGATTGTCAACAGCTCGACGAGGAGCTTCGGCTCCTCCGCCGATCGAGCCAGGATGCTAAGAACAACCAGGATTAGAAATGTGGCAGCAAGGTGGTGCGTGTTCAGGCCAATAACACATCCACAGTAAGGCACTCTGACAAGCTATGATGGGAAAGGGGGGACATTTGTATTCAAGGCTATCTAGTGCTGAAAGCAGTCGACTGCTCAGCATTCATGCTATCTACTCATGCTATCAATTATACCGAGTTACTTTCGTTGTCATCATCATATCATTCCTTCTTGCCAGACAGTAGAGAGATGTTTCTGATCTGTATCCAATCAAGTTTCGACTATGGTCTACCTCGGAGGTCCTTTGAGCAGGAAGGGGCGGCCATCGGTGCCGATTGGCCTCGACTTCTTGGTCTTGTTGATGCGGCCGTTGAGGATGCGCTTGAGACCACTGCTGGGGACCTTCTTTCCGCCAGAAGTCTTTGCCGCGGGCTTTGGTGCTGGCTTGGCAGAAGTCTTCTTGGGAATCATGACGGTGGTTTGACGGATTTGGCCGGGATACTTCTTGGGGTTCATGGCGTCCTCGAGCCTGACTCCCTTCTTGCCGGCATTCTGTTGGTAGTTCTTTGTCAGTATCCAAAGGCTAAGATATGCAAGAAAACATTGTCAAACTCACGTCAATGATCTCGCGGATCTGGGCAGGCTCGTCCTTCATAATGATGTTCATCTCAGCGTTGAGCTCGTTCTTGCGTTTGATAGCACGCTCCATGTGGTTCATGTCGTTGGACTGTTTAGCGATTTCGATTGCGACTTCGGCTCTGGCTAGTTCTTCGTAGATTTGGCTGCGGTCAAGTTGGGTTGCAGGAGTGTTGGAGGACATGATGGGCACTGCAAGGCCTTATAATGCCTGTGTGGCTGGCACGCCCTCCACCAGAGGCTGGTCTGGGTTCAGAGTGAGGCTGGTGATGAATAGGACTGACAATACGCTCTGTTAAAGGAGGCTGGGATCCAAGATGGCTGTGAAGACTAGGAGAGTCCAGTGCGAGGACCAGCCAACAATTCATTGCTTGTAGGGGTAATGGCCATATTCGCATCTTATGCCAGAGGTGGACGTTGCCATGGTATCCAAAGTCTGCCCGTAACCAGATCAACGAACAACGTGCAGGTCGCATGGTAACGACGATAGCCGCAAGTGAAGGACCCTTATGCCTGATAATTCGAAACTGGCAAGAACAGTTCTGATGAGAATAAGAGTGTGCGACTCGCTTGTCCATGGATGAATCGTAAGAGATGCAACATGAAGGCTAATTGAAACATCTGCACTTCTTTGTGAGAGAAAATTCAGGCAGAATCGTCATTGAATGCGCAAGAAAAGAATTACGTCGTGATAGGATCAATTTGGCAATGCCATGTGCTTGAAATGAAACCCAACAACCTAATTTTCCCCAAATGTTCGGAATAAGGCATTTGAATTGGGCAGGAAAATATGTCAACTATGCAGAGGACATGCAATAAGAAGAACAAGACCATGTTTCCTACAAATAGAGGGTGTCAGCTCGTTCCCGATATTGAGCAAACAAATGGCATTCCGTCTCAAGCGCCGCCATTCTCAGTTTTTCCAACTGAATGCAATGATGTCAGGCGCGCGCAGACACATCTATCTCATATTCACTTTTCTCAGATTGACATTCTTGTCCTGGCGTATCTCGCTGTGAAAGGAATAGGACATTGCTGCAGCACTATTGAGTCGTGGTTGAGGCTGAAGCATAGCGCTCCCGAAATTTAGCGGCGCCGCGAGTCATGTACCTTCACCCTCACTCGTTGTTCAACAACTGAAGAGCGAATTAAATTAAATGATACTATGACTCATATATCCACATTTGGCAGCTAGTCGGGCGTTATGTCGCCTAAGTTCCAATTTTGAGGTCTTTTCGTTGAAATGAACAAGAATAGGTCAAGCGCCTGGCCCCGTGTTTGGCGGAGACGCACAGCCTCAATGAGTAACAGCAGGCTGAGTCACACAGGCCCGGCTCAGCTTTGCTGCAAAGCAGGACTCAAGCAGGCACAAGATGTGGTATAGATATGGCAATGTCTGGCATCATCCACATCAGCAAGTTGTGCTAAAGTGAAATTTTTCAAGCCTCGGAAAATCATGGCGTGGTCACAGGAGTCAAGCAAGCAAGCATTGATGGAGGAGATGAGGACACACGTTGTAAGACACCTCTTAACGACGCAAGAAGATGGCTCCGGCTCCGCGCGCCGGGATATCTCTATCTTGTCTTTTGGAGATTTCAAGTTGTGCGAACATCATCGCCTTAATACGGTCGACCTGCTCGTAGTATCTGGACTTCAAGAAGACACCTTTTACGATCTCGTCAAAGAAAGGTTCGCAAACAATGATCCGTGGAACAGACCTTTCATGGTCTCCAGACGATTATATTCCACAAACCCATGCGAGATTCGCGTCTCATCAAGCATATTCGTACGTATATGGTACAAATGCTCTGAACGCCTAAATCGAATTCTCAGCACATACCGCACAGCAGACAAGTCAGTAGCCAAATCCTCTCTGATCCTCCGAGCCTTAGCCTCGATAACAAGAACACAAATACTGATACCTATTTTTTTTTTTTCGCAGGTGGTTTTCTGAGCTTTCTGATCTTTCAAATGATGATGTGAACGAGCTGGACAAGGCTCTTGTCTCAGCCAAGGGCATAAACGACAAATTCCATTCCATCATGTGGTCATGTCTCTTCAATTTTAGGGGGGAGAAGATCCATGAGCCAGTCCAAAACCGCGATATTAACAATATTAACAATCACATCAATCCTCTTGGTTCGTTGAAGGTATCCTTTGACCGCAAAATCCCCCGTTTCGACATTATGGAAGCTCTTCAAATCGACAAAAAGATGGCAGAATGCGCCAAAGGCTTGCTTTCAGACCGAATAGCTGCTCCTTACCAGCCGTTGCGATGGCGTGCCCAAGCCAACCCTGATCGACTCATCTATTTTGTCCAAGCACCAGAGGAAGCATCTAGCAATGAAGCGACTGAGAAGCTCCGAGACCAACTCGGTGCAATCTCGGTGGAATATTCTCCTACAGACACCCACAAGTTAATCAAAGACGGCCTTGTAGCGGATTTCAACCTCGACTACGAGGCGCACACATCTCAGGTAGCACCTGGCCAGCTTTCCGACGACCCAGCGTCCAGTGTCATGTCGCCAGGACCTTTTCCAGACGCAGAAAAGGCCTACAATCGCATTCGTTGGGATGAAGCCATCAATGAACGCAATGTGGAGATCCACTATGAGGACAGGCACGCAGGTATCATGGTGAAGCCGTTTGCCGAATGGGTGGCTGCGACCGAAGAGGAGGAGTTTGTGCCGATGCACCGCATCCGGGCTTACGTTCGTGTCAGTGATGGACGAGTGCTTTGGGATCGAGCTAAGCGATTAAATCAGCTGGGTCAGCCTTAGATATCACTGGAAAAGTCACAGGTTTTGTTACATCTGTTATATACATGTCCAAATCTCTAAGGGACGGCCGTTCTTTCGGCCGTCAAGAGCTGCAGCTACATTGCATGGCCCGGCTGTACCTTGGCACATCACCACAGAAGCGCTCCTCCTCTTCCGCGTCGCCGCCCCATCGCTCCTCAAAGGGATTCAGAGCCATATTCATGACACGGGCTAAAACGTCCCGCTCTCCCTTCTTTTCTACTCGCTCAATGAGCTCGTCAAGGATCCAGCCCTTTGGTATGAATTTTGGGTTGACTAGCTTCATGGCTGCCTGACGTTCTGCGTCTGTCACATCATCGTCAAGCCATCGTTGCCGTAGTCGGCCAAGCAGCTCGCCAACGCGAGCGGTGCCAGACTCGAGTGTCTCACCAGGCGCTGAGACACCCTCGCTGTGGAAGAAGCGCTTTGACGCTTCCTTCCTCTGCTCTTCAGTTTCAATGTCGGCAACAGAAAGGTAACTGAGCTTGCGGAAGCTTTGGTTGAAGTCAAGCTCCAGGGCGGTGAGTGTATCGAGCCAGTCGCTCAGTAAACCCTGAAAGTCCTCCTCGGTAAGCTGCTTGAGCCCTAGTCGCTTTCCCATGAGCTGCTTGTACTCCGCAAGGAAGACTGTCTGGTATTCGTCGCCGGCTCGCTCAATTATGCCCTCTGCACGTTTGATTAATTCTTGTTCCTGCTCCTTCTTTACACCGCTTTCTTTAAATTCAGCCTCATCGACTCCTGCCCCGGCACCAAGAAGCTCTCCAAGGTCTTCTCCTAGTCGTACAAGATTCCACCAGATTATTGTGGGTTGGTTGCGGTATGAATAACGTAGCATGTGGTCGTCGTGGTTGGGTGTGTAGGTTGGATCAAAGTCGTCAAGGAAAGCAAATGGTCCAAAGTCAATGGACAAACCGTAAATGGATGTGTTGTCAGTGTTAAGGACGCCATTTGTGAAAGCGTATGCCTGCCATTTTGCAACTGTCGCAGCATTCCGGCGCACTATTTCTCGATAGAGGCGTGCAAAGCGGTTTTCCTGAATTTCAACCGGCCCTTCAAGCGCATCAGAGGCGATATCTCGAGCTGGTGTCAACGTCTCTGGAATGGCTTTCATAATCTCCTCGCTCTTTATGCGACCAGGGAGGGAGTTCCAGCCTGGGAACACGTCGGTCGCAACGTATTCTGCCAATTGGCGGATTAGACCGCGATAGCCACGAGATCTGAGAAGATCAAACGTGCCAATACGCAGCCATGATTCCGCAAATCTTGCAACTATGGCACCTGGTTCAATGCGCTCCCGAACAATCTTATCGTTTGGTAGCAATGTGAGCGACAAGGCGCGTGTCGTTGGAATGTTCAGAGCATTCAGTGCTTTGTTTTGTTAGTCGTCAGCTTAGAATTCAAGGAAAACTAATCATACCTTCAGATACGACAAACTCTCTGATGCTTGATCTCACGACAGCTTTTCCGTCAGCGAATCGAGAATAGGGCGTCCTCCCAGCACCTTTCAGCTGAATCTCGTAGCGTCTGCCAGTCGCTGAATTGGTGGTCTCGAATAGTGAAATGGCTCTTCCATCTCCAAGCTGCGATGCCCATGAGCCGCTGTAACGTGTCAGCAAATTACCATATTCGATGTCAATTTTGTCCTTACAATTGCCATCCGCCGTAGCACTGTGCCCAAGGGTATATTCCCTCCTCCTTCTGCTCGTCCCACGTCAAGATCTTGTTACCTGCCATGACTTCCTTGAAGTCATCACTCCGCTCCTCGCCCTCTCGCAAGCCAATGTCTTGCATAGCTCGAGTGCTGACGCCCAGCAACTCGGGTGCCTCGACTTGAACGGGCCGCACGTATGTGAAGAGAGCATCTTTGACAAGTCGCGGTCCGAGCTTCTCGCGCGGGGTCTTGTGAGAGTCGGAGGGCGTAGGGTATTCAGGATCGGGCGGCAAGTTGGAGGTAAAGTTGTTTGATTTGGGAAGCTCGCGCAATGATGCGCCGGCAGCGCCGTTGCTGAGATGAGCAGCCATTTGGACGATGCGCGCAGATGCAGGACTCGTTGGGTGAGCCAGCGTGCGTCTAAACATGGGCCAGATTCCCTACAAGCTTCAGACAATGTGGAAAAGTATGTTGTCCGAAAAAAACACTTCGCATTTGAAAAGTTGCCGCATTGCCAACGGCTAACATCTCGTAAAGACGTCATGGCCGACAGACCCTGGACGAGGGGCATCCGAGGGGCATTGGTTATCACGTTATAAAGCGAATCTGATCGGCTTTGGCGTAAGCCGAAGTGCGAAGCGTCTGCAATATAAAATCAGATGGCTGTATTGCATTGTCATCAACATTTTTGCAACTGAACAAAGCACAAATTCTGTTCTCTACCGGTGCTCTACTGTTATCTATTGCAAGCCAACATGGCCCATATCCACACTCCCATACCTGCTCTGAAACTCAATGATGGCAACTCTATACCGATGGTGAGGGAGACAAACAGCGTGAGATGCGTCAGATTGCTAATTCTGGGCAGCTTGCATACGGAACCGGCACAGCATGGTTCAAGAAAGGAGATGAAAGCGCCGTTGACAAACATCTGATTGAGTCAATCAAAACAGCGATCAAGCTCGAGTATCACCATCTCGATGGTGCAGAACGTTAGTAACGAAGAGAGTCTTGGAGAGGGCCTGCGCTGACTCAACAGCAGTGTACAAGACGGAGTCAGAACTTGGTGCAGCCATTGGAGGAAGCGGCGTGTCCAGAGACAAGCTGTTCGTCACAACCAAGGTCTTCAACGGCGGGTCCGACGTTGTCAGCGCTCTGAAGACGAGCCTGCAGAAGCTCAAGCTCGACTATGTCGACCTTTTCCTCATACATACGCCATTCTGGGCCAAGACAGATGAAGACCTTCAAACCGCATGGGCCAAAATGGAAGAGATCAAGGGAGCTGGATTGGCCAAGTCGATTGGTGTTTCCAACTACACAATCAAGAACCTTGAGGCCATCTTGAAGACAGCCAAGATCCCCCCAGCAGTCAATCAGGTCGAGTTCCATCTTTACCTCCAGCGTCGGAGTCTCATTGACTTTCACAAGAAGCACAATATTGCAACAGAAGCATTTGGTCCTCTCTCGCCGGTAACCAAAGCAGCTCCAGGTCCCGTAGACGGCTTCATCGAGTCACTGGCCAAGAAGTATGCAGTAAGCCCGGCGGAGGTCGCGCTCCGCTGGTGCATTGATCAAGATGTCGTTGCAATCACGACCAGCAGCAAGGAGCAGCGGTTGAGCGATTATCTGCGCTGTGCCACCTTCAAGCTTACTCCCAAGGAGATTGAAGAGCTCAATGAGCTGGGCTCACAGAAGCATTTTCGTGGCTTCTTCAATGACAAGTTCGACCAAGACGATCGCTCCTGATCTGCGCCATGCATATCGCTCATTCGTGCCCTTGGGCTAGAGATCCTTTATGTATAGTTAGGCTTAATGAAGACAATGTACGAAAAACAGTTTCGTTGTTAGTTACGGCCGTGAAACTGGACAGGATTGTCTGACCTCGGCCGTGGACTACTCGAAGAGCATCTACACGTTAGACTACCCTTGCATCCCTATTGACAGCCCCGCGAGCATTTCCTCCATTTCCTCAAGAAGACGTGCGCTGTTGAGGCTTAGGAATCTGTAGTCAGAGATAGTAGAGTACAGAATAGAAAATACATCTTCGAGGAGCAGAATGCTATATTCCAATCAAATCTGTACTGCCAACGAGCATTTGCAACCACGTGAGTCGGCGGGGGATAACGGGGCGCGGGCCTCGGCAAAGCTGAAGCGACATCATCGTCTCGGAATGGGATGGCTTAAACTCAGGCTCTTCATTTCTTGTCCCCGTGAAAGCCAGACACTCCTTATTGAAGCAGCGCACCACCAGGCAATATAGCAACACATCATGTCTGACACACTCAAGGACGCTAACCAGCGTCTGGCCACGATCCAGGACAAGCAGCAGGCTGCTGATACTAGTGCGGCTGCCCAGCAAAGCGACAATGTCACACATGCGCTGGCCGGTGCAGGCGGCGGGCTGCTCTCAATGGCTCTCACGTAAGGAGTTTTTCTTTGACGCAGAAGTAGCATGCTGACATGGACCTGCAGATATCCTCTGATCACGCTCTCGACAAGAGCCCAGGTTGAATCCAAGCGTGCATCGACCTCTGTAATGGGTGCCGTCAAGCAGATCCTTGAACGAGAAGGCGTCGCTGGCCTATTCGCTGGACTCGACTCGGCACTATTTGGCATCACCGTCACAAACTTTGTCTACTATTACTGTCAGTACACGCGAAATGGTGTCTGGAAAGCCACAGCTCTAACATTGGACAGGGTATGAGTGGACCAGGTCTGGTCTGGAGACGCGCGCACTCGCCAACGGCCGCGGCAGCCGCAAGTTGACGACTGTCGAGTCGATGCTCGCAGGTGCCATTGCTGGTAGCGCCACTGTGCTCATCACAAACCCAATTTGGGTCGTCAACACGCGCATGACCGCTCGCAAGCAAGAAGCCAGCGAGGAGAGGCTTCCAGGTGGCAAGCCTTCGGCCAAGCCGTCGACGCTTGGAACAGCATTGAAGATGATCAAGGACGAGGGCCTCATCTCGCTGTTCGCTGGCGTCATGCCAGCCCTTGTGCTGGTTATCAACCCCATCCTGCAGTACACCATCTTTGAGCAGCTCAAGAACATGGTGGAGAAGCGACGCAAGCTTGGCGCATACGACTCATTCTACCTGGGAGCGCTTGGCAAGCTGGCGGCCACCAGCATCACATACCCGTACCTGACGGTGAAGAGCCGAGCGCACGTGGCCGGCAAGGAGGGATCAAAGGAGAACATGTTCCAAAGCTTTGACCGCATCAGGCGCGAAGAGGGCTGGGCTGGTCTCTACGGAGGTATTTCACCCTGTCTCTCGGTGCCGTCTAATCACAAATATTGACAAAGTATTGCAGGCATTGGACCCAAGGTCACCCAGAGTGTCATCACCACTGCGTTCCTGTTTGCTTTCAAGGATATCCTGTACGATGCCATGGTCAAGGCAAGGAAGAATGTGGCCACCAAATAGATAATCTTGGGAAAGACTTGCCCAGCACGTCTGGACTGGGACTCACCGGTTGATACCCGAAAATGCAGTTGCTTCATTGTGGCGGGAGAACAATGCAAATCCCTTTACTGCTCGGCGGAGATGGCAGTAAGATATGTATAGCTACAGTCTGGATTAGTCAGTTACATTGAGCAAAGTCTCAGCAAGGAGCATTTAGGATAGGAAAATGGCGATTAGATGAACAGATATTAAAGATTCAAATTGAGGACCTATTTCAGATGTCAAGAACGAGATAGGCGTACCAGTAGATGATGAACGATACAAGAACTGAAAGTTCCCATATGTTGGAGTGCTCTAGTAGGGGGGTTATGTTGTTCGTATCGTTCCGTTCATGCTATGTAGAGGTACAATTATGGTACACCAACCCTGAGAATGCCGTGCTGATGTTGCACTAACAGCCCCTATTTCCGATTCATGTCTTCAATCATCTGTTGTCCACTGTGCGGCTCCACGATGCCCCATCGACTGCGCTCCTTCTGCTCCGTCATGCCTCTCCAATTCCATCTCATGGGGTTCCATTCTTGCGCGGCCAGTCTTCGCTGCAGCACCTGCCACGTGTCTGAGTGTGTGGGCGCGTTCTCACGCAGCTGTGACGGTGTCGGATCAGAGCCTGGATTCGCAAGACGGTAGTCTGTGATGAATGCATCGTTGCTGCGCTCGACCTCTTCTCGGCGGATGCGAACCCATGCCGCAGCCAGGCCAATTGCGACCGCGAATGGCGGATCCAGGTATCTGTCACAAATGTAAGGAGATGCAGTGTGGCCTCCAGAAGTGGTTCGCCGCTTACTTGCCCAGGAGATACCTTGCGCCAGCCATATCAAATTATGCAAGTCAAGCTACAGATGCCTGAGCTCTGGCATGGAGGGAAAACGACGAGCCAGTATCGAGTGATGACCTCCACTGAGCCAGGGCGGGGTCATCACCATTGGCGGAAACGGAATTGCCAGCAGTTCACGTGACGTGAATGCCAGAATGAGGCGGACAATCTCATCTGGCCCAAGCGCTGTGAACTTCACTACTGCTTGCGAAAGCTGATTACTCTAACATTGATGGTTTCATTAAGCCGTCTCGATCTTCGCTGACTTGCAGAAAATGGCTGAAAGGTCACCGGCTAGTCCCGCCGGGAAAACTCTGCTCATGCAAGATGCGGCGGTTCTCGCACTCATCGATGCCGCCAAAGTCAATGGCTCCAAGGACCGCTCGGAAAAGGGAACCCTTGAGAAGCTCTCCAAGTACCGCGTGGCCCACTCGAGTGGGTCTGCGGGCAAATGGCGCCATATTTCCATGACACAGACTTGGTCGTTGAGCTCGACGGACTGTGAGGCTTGCCGTCATCAAGCCCAGGTTGTGCGCGTCTTGCTGGGCGAGTCCCTTGCAGAAGGTTACAAGGACCGTTGAGCTTTCCCCAGACCGCGCGGGAATGCTCGAGGCCAATCCTGCAAGCACCATGCAATGCACGACGTCTCACCAGCAGCCTCGCCAGCCTGTTCGAAGACACAGCACGGCCTGGCCTCGGATGCTGCTGACCACACGCGTCATCGCTCCGTGCGAGCTTTTACACAGCGCGAAGCTGATTCGTGCTGTAATTGTCACTGTGCCCCGATCGTTGACCCGTCTCTGCGAGCCCCCATAGGTACCTTTGCGGATTTGTGTTAGTAGGTTTTGAACGGCGGGCATCCGACCGAGTGCTCTTATACCAGCTGGGCCTGCAGCCAGTTGGCAGCTGATTATTGGCTTTCAAGTACATCTCTTTCTCTCTCTGTGCAACAATGACAGACATTTTGCAAAGCCAAGCTAGCAGCTCGCTCGGCGTGATTGATGTTGGGACTTCAAAGCCCGTCATCGAGAATGGCGTGGCAGTGAAGAAGGACAGGCGTGTCGCGGAGCGCATTGTCGACATACGCGGTCCGCAGCAGGAGATCAATCTCATCCAGGAGCTTCATGATGGACTCAACGTCACTCAGGGAAAGGAGAAGCGTATTCCCACGCTGCTGCTGTACGATGAGATTGGTCTGAAGCTGTTTGAAGAGATCACGTATCTTGACGAGTACTACCTGACAAACGCAGAAATCGGGGTCTTGAGCAAGCATGCACGCGACATGGCTCTGCAGATTCCCGACAGGTCCATTGTGGTGGAACTGGGTAGCGGGTATGACAGCTCTGCTCGCAGTGCACGACCGAGCACCTGCCCAGGAAGAAGCCCGCCGTACTAATGACAAACTGCAGAAACCTCCGCAAAGTCGACCTTCTGCTGCGGGCCCTCGACGCCCTGGGCAAGGACATCGACTACTATGCGCTTGACCTGGATCGTCCAGAGCTTGAGCGGACGCTGGGTGCTGTCCAAGAGACACCTTACGACCACGTCAAGTGCTTTGGCCTGTGGGGAACATACGACGACGGGCTCGCGTGGCTGCAGACGCCCGGCATCAAGGATAAGCCGCGCACAGTGCTTTCACTGGGATCTAGTATTGGAAACTTCTCGAGATCCGCCGGCGCTGACTTTCTAAAGGGCTTCGTCGATGCTCTGGGTCCTCGGGACAAGTTTCTCATCGGCATAGACGGCACCAAGGATGCAACCAAAGTGCACAGAGCCTACAACGACTCCAAAGGCGTTACACACGAATTTATTCTAAACGGCCTGAAGCATGCGAATGACATTACAGGAAGGCAGATCTTTGACGTGTCACAGTGGCATGTCATTGGCGAGTACAACGCAGCCGAGCACCGCCACCAGGCCTTCGTTGCGCCCAAGCAAAATGTTGTGGTCGAGGGCGTTGCCATCCCAGCAGGTGAGAAGCTTCGGATCGAAGAAAGCCACAAGTATGACAGCGTCGAACGCGTGAATTTGTGGGAATACGCTGGCGTTCAAGAGGACAAGCGATGGACGGACGTTGGTGGAGACTATGGTACGTGATGTCATCACGGACTCGATGAATAATCTTTCCGCATGCCTTCAGCTTCCTTGGACATCACCCCTTTTTATCAGCAATCAACCCACATCTTGATACTAATAGCCACAAAATTACAGCCATGCTTCTCGTCTCCAAGAACGTCTATACCTTTCCGACTCGGCCCGAGGAGTATGCGGCCTCGCCAGCGCCCGGCTGGGAAGAATGGACGCGGCTGTGGAAAGTGTGGGACACTGTTACTCAGCAGATGATCCCTGGACAGCAGCTGACGGAGAAGCCAATCAAACTGCGCAACGCCTGCATTTTTTATCTGGGCCACATTCCGGCATTCTTCGACATCAAGTTGACCCAAACCTGGCCTGAGCAGGGCCCGACCGATCCAGCCTACTTTCACTCCATCTTCGAACGCGGAATCGATCCAGATGTCGACAATCCGGAGCAGTGCCATGCCCACAGCGAAGTGCCAGACACGTGGCCCGCTGTCCATGAGATCCTGGCGTACCAGCAGCGCGTAAGGGCCCGCGTCAAGGCCATGTACGACAGTGGCGAATGGAAGTCACCCAAAGCAGCGCGAGTTCTCTGGCTTGGCTATGAGCATGAAGCCATGCACCTCGAGACGCTTCTGTACATGCTTATACAGAGTGACAAGACCTTGCCACCGGCGCAGGTCACCCGCCCCGACTTTGCACTGCTCGCCAAAGACGACGAATCTTCTGCCGTTCCCAATGAATGGTTCACCATCCCTTCGCAAGAAGTTACGCTTGGTCTTGACGATCCTGACAACGATGAAGGTCCCAGTAGACACTTTGGTTGGGATATCGAGAAGCCAGCAAACAAGGTCAATGTGCACTCGTTCCAGGCCAAGGGTCGCGCAATTACCATTGGCGAATATGCCGAGTATCTGCAGGAGACTGGCAACTCCGCTATTCCAGCATCGTGGCAGACGATCCCATCTCCCGCCAACGGTGCCATGCTGAATGGAGCTGCTACGAACGGAAGCATGACTTCCAAACTGTCGGAAGCATTCCTGCAGGACAAGGCAGTCCGCACTCTTTACGGGCCTGTTCCTCTCGCTCACGCTCTGTGCTGGCCTGTTGCTGCTTCGCTGGAAGAGCTTCAGGGCTGCGCCGCGTGGATGGGTGGCCGCATCCCAACGCTCGAAGAGGCACGCAGCATCTACAGTTATGTGGACGCCCAGAAGAAGGCCGCTGATGCCGATGGACGCACAATCCCAGCTGTGAATGGACACTTGGTCAACAATGGCGTCCAGGAGACACCACCACAAGAGGCTTCATCTCTCCCTAATGGCAGTCTTGACAAGACTGCCACTGATAAGAGCTCATTGAACACTGGTGATCTATTCGCCGAACTGGGCGGTGCAAATGTCGGATTCCAGCGCTGGCACCCGGCGTCACTCGCCGCACGGGGCTCTACACTTGCCGGCCAGGGCGATATGGGCGGTGTCTGGGAATGGACATCGTCACCCCTGACCAAACCAGATGGATACAAGCCAATGCCCCTGTACCCAGCTTACTCATCTGACTTTTTCGACGGCAAGCACTATGTAGTGCTTGGTGGAAGCTGGGCGACACCCCCACGTCTTGCAGGGCGCAAGACATTTGTCAACTGGTATCAGCGCAACTATCCATACGTGTGGGCAGGAGCTCGAATGGTCCGTGATCTTTAAGGAAGATCGGTTTAGAGGCTCAATCTGGGTGGCTTTGAGCAAGCAAATCACCGTTTTCATCGTCCCTTCAACATGTCAAAGTTTGGCCTCATCTGTCTACGAGCTCACTGCTGGGCTTGGCCGTCAAATCAGACGCAGGGACGAGAGCGTCTCAAACCAAAAATTAGCACTGATTGAATTTTGTTGAGATGCGTGAATTTGCCATCTTGCTGTGTTTTGTCACCCTGCACACAGTTTGTATCTGATCATGATCTTCTGACAATGTGTCCCCTCTTGAGTCGCACAACGCGATTTGGGAGTGAGCAGGAATGACGGACTACCGTATTGATTCGTTACTGTGCTTTACATAGTCTAGATTCTGGCCTTCCTTAGCTTAACATCTAACTTTTGACTCATCCAAAAGTCTGGCATGGTTGATCTGTTTACTGATGAAAGCTCGACCGGGGTCTAAATATGCCGCGCTGACTAATGTTGAATGGAGATCTCTAGACTTGTGTGGTCTTATCAGATCATGGTAGAGCTCACTTTGCATCAATCATTGACTCTCTCAGTCTTTTGCCTGGTTTGTTTTGGACTTTCTCCCCTTGACGGCCTCGCATCCTTTGCTTTTGGACACAGGTAGTACCTCTGCCGTGATTGGTGCAAAAGGAGTCCTCCCCGCACGAGGCTGGCGGTACATATTTGTCTTGCATCTAGCCTTGCAGATGGTCTTCCCCACCTCATTCTTAGAAACGAGGATGCCGCCCAAGGCTTCTACATAATGCTGATGATACGCACCAGATACCAACGAGAATGATGATACTTATCAAATAGCAGATCATGATGATGAGCAGTATCATATAGCGATAATAATGGTAATGTTACTTACTGGATGGCATTAATGATAAATAACATTGAAAGGCAGCAGCGATGATGAACAGCAATAGAAACAGTAGTAATGATGAGCAGCACCGAATGACAAACAATGATGATTATTGCTGATGATGATATCGAACCGCATGATGCATGAGAGATGGAGGGAAAAAAGATCCCAGGCGTATAGAAGTAACCCACGGAGAGAAGCAGCAACACTGACTCCCATGACCCAAGATTCTCCGCACCCATTTCTCCCCAAAACGACATGAGCGGAAAAAAAAGCAAAGATGCCTCCACAAACGCCTGGTGACCCGGAGAAATCAAAGAACTTTACATGTCATAGTTGAACTCCCACAGCGAGTGCTGACCCTCTGGATCCTGCTCGCCCTTGACTGGTCGCAGCCGTTCGGGAACGAGGCAGGGGCGCTCCTCCTCGCCGTCGTGGCGCTCGCCGTGGTTGTTGCTTGGCTTGTAGGGGTTCTTTTCAGACGTCAGCCTGTCCACGAGGCTCTGGTGCAGCTTGGCGGAGCGTGGGATGTCGCGCGTGCGGCCTCTGTTGGGGAACAGGCGCACCTGCTTCCAGGTGTTGTTGATGAGCTCGATGCGCGGGATGAAGACCATGTGCTCCTGCAGGCGCCACAGCAGGACCTGAAAGACGGAGGAGCCAGCGCCAAAGACGAGGGAGTCGTGCATGGGGGCGTCAAGAGCCTGGCGCTGACGCATGCCGCGGTCGGCAAAGTTCTTCTTGAAGCCTTTGAGGCGCCTGCTCCACTTGAGGGCATTCTCCGGCTCAGCCTGGCCCAGCATTTCCAGTTCGCGCAGCATCCACGAGAGAGGAATGTCGGACATCTGGTAGGGGTCTGGCAGGCGATCATGCGGGTGTGGTTTGGCGTGCTTTTCCGATACGAACAGATGCTTGACCCAGGAGCTCCAGGAGTGCTTGGCTGCTTCACGGGCCTCTGGACGCTGCGCTGCCCAACCGCCTCCCACGTCGCAATGGGTGCCGGGGAACCACACTTCCTTGTGAGACTCTCCATAGGCCATATCTGAACCCCTGTCCATGTCAAGCAGGGCAGCCTTGAACTTGACGCGGCGTTCGTCGACGGCGACGGCGTGGCGCACGTGTTTGGCGGTACCGCTGATGGAGACTGGCTTGGGTGAATTGCGTTCGAGCACGGCGACGGAGCTGACGCAGTCGAAAAGACCCAGAAAATGGACCTTGACGCCAGTCCAGAGCTGTTCCTCAGACCACGGGTCCTCGTCTTCAGAGTCGTCGCTCTGCTCGTCAAGGCGCTCACGTCGGCAGAAGCTGCTGGTAAAGGCCTGCAGCTTGTTGCGCTTGATTTGCTGAATGTCTTTGTACGTGTCACTCCGCAGCAGAGGCTGCTTCTCGCGGACTGTCTGACCCTTTGCAGTCACTGGGAAGGTTGGTCGTCGCGAATCGATTGGGGTGGGCAGACTGAGGATCTCGCCATTGTCAGTCTCCTTGCCCGTCTCATAGTCCTGATAAAGCTGGTAGGCGAACGGAACCATCTCCTCGTTGCCCTTGGAGAGCAGGCCAACCGTGTTGATCATGCGAGCCAGGTACTTTGCGGTAAAGGCGCCACGAGAGAAGCCAAACAGGTATATCTTGGCGCCGGGGCTGTAGAAGCGCATGATGAAGCGGTATCCAGCAATGACGTGGGCGTCAAAGGTCAAGCCAAAGGCAGAGTCGAGCGTCAGGGATGTGCTGTGCATCATCTTGCCGACTGGCCCACGGTTGAGGGATCCGGTGCCGAGCGAGTAGGTGCCGATGCCTGTCTGGTAGTAGTGGTACTGGTGCTCGTCATCCTGATCGAGCTTGTCGTAGATTTTGACAATGTTGGTATCGGCTGTGCTGCCCTCAAAGGTGTTACCGGTGCCGTCGAAGCAGAGCACCAGCTTGCGTGGTTTCTTGTGCTTCTTCTCCGAGCTGCCTGAGCTGGATGATCTGCCAGAGTCTGAAGCCATTGCTGCTGCTACTGCTGCTGCTGCTGCTGCTGCTGCTGCTGCTGGGCGAACCCTCCTTGCTGGGAGCCGTGCTTTCCCTTTGTCACCAGGATGATTGAAGACAAAATCTCGCCGTGGGGTCAGCATGCACGAGTATATAACAACGTTATGCGCCCACGTGTTTGCCCGACAAACGATCAGCTAAGGCTGCGTCTCCAAGAGCGACCCATAAGCCCTAGGGTCACGCGGCCCAATGGGAGCCCCCGTTGGTGGGGGGCGCGTGCGCCGGGCGCGACAGAGCCAACAGTGGCCGCCCGGACGCCTGGGAGCTCGGGGGCTGAAATGGTGGCCTTTTGGGGCGTCTGTTGCTTACTGGTGAAGCTATCAGACACAATATGATTCCTGAACTCTCGAAAACGACAAGAGCACAGCCAGTAGCGTAAGTTGGCCTGGCTTTTGTTCTCCACTGGCCCTGGAGGAGCCGTGACGGGAAGATAGAGGTCATCTGGCCTTGTTGCGCGTGTTGGAGCGTGCCGTTTTGGCCAGTTCGGTGGCTGAGACAGAAATGGCGCCACCCACCAGCAAGTGGAGGGTCTTGCCAACTCTTGGCCCCCAAAGAAAGATTGCAGAAAGTCACTGCCGGTTAGAAAATGCACCACGCGCCCATGCCCTCTCGGCCGCGTCTAGGGCAAGCCCTTGACCGAGCTGCTGCGACGGCAATGCTGATCATCCTCTAATCTTGCACAGTCTGAGCCTCGTTTTGAGTTTGATGCCGGCCTTTTTATTTTTACATCTTGATCAAATAGTGCGGTGCAGTGGCGGAGACAAGAGCTTGTCGCTCGGTTATGGCTGTCTTGATCATCACCAGTAGTCGTTGATATCATCATCAACACCACCTGATCTTATCATGGTGATGACGAGCATGCTGATGGAGATCATGGGAGAGAGCATGTCTGCAAATAAGAGGCGTCCAATTTTAAAAAGGTGTATTGCACTATTAGAGAAGCAGATGAGAAAGTCATGTGGCTTGAAGTCGGAGGAAAAGGGTCCCGTCAGCAATTTCCAAATAGGCAGCTGCTATTGTCTCTCACGTTGCCTGTATTGGCCCGACCCTGCCTTATTGCCAGCTTTTTTTTTTGATATATGACCTTCTCTCTTCCTCTCCGCTGCCTCTTTCATCCCGTGTCCGTGCCGTTGCGGCAAGTTGGAAAAAAGAAGGATGCATCTAGAAAATGACAGGCAATATCTGTAACGGAGTCAAGTGGTCATCTTTTCTTTTGGTCGTCCTTTGATTCCTCTTTGCTCCGTCTCATCTCACAAAAGGCAAATCTGACCTTACGGTTACATTTTTTCTGGCTTTCTGTCATCTCGTATCACTATTATTTCCGTTGTCGTCCTGTGTGCGCTTCTTCCATGGAGGGTCTAGAGGTAAATTTTGCCCCTTTCAGTCCAAGTGTCCATGTTTCGTAGCATTTTGAAAGCACATGATATGTATCTTTTCCAAATTCTATCCCCAAAGTACGGGCCCTATAGAGTCTAGCACAGCGTAGGGGAGGCTCTGCAAAATGGCCCGGGTTTCTTTTGGTTACTGCACAATTAGTGGCCTGGGTAGAAGGACCCTGCCCTTATAGCGGACTTTTATCCTTGGCCTACGTTTATCCCCTTTTCCGCCCAATTGCTAGAGGAAGTCTGGAAAGAAAAGGATGAGTTGTCCTATGTGTATATATAGAGACGGATAGCACATGCCAAAACTATCTGTTCTGCGTGTGGGCTCCTTGCAAAATAGGTAGCGCTTATATTACTATACGTGGCTGTCCTGCTGATGACGGCCGGCTCTTCTTTTGCCTGGCCCAGAATCTCAGCTCATCCATCCGCTTTGCCTTTTGCTTTGAAATTTTCACAAAAAATCCCACGTCAGCAAGTCAAGGTGAGAGGGACAGATAAAGAAGAAAGAGGGTCAAAAGGAATCACGCGAGTTCTTCGGACGGGTTAGGGCCATGGAGATGCCACCAAAAGCAGGACAAGTCTTTCCTACACTGGTAAGTGAGAAATGGTATCATCCAGATGGCAGATTGGCTGCGGAGAAGCAAAGCAGTCCCTTATTCTGGACCGAAAGGATGGTGAGAGAGTTAATCGGAAAACAGACTTGCATTTATTCGCCTGGTCGTTGACATTACAAGTGATTACACTTCATGACCTACACAATACAGCAGTCTAGACTATCTGGAAATCTTCGGAGAGTACCTCGCCCCGGGATACCGGTCCTGCATCTCGCTCCAGTCCCACGCCTTTGTCAATTCTGGGCATGCCAGCGCCGACGTCAGCGGCGACACCCATTTTGCAAGAAGCTGCTCGGCCGCCAGCACGCCGCCCTTGCCGAACACGCCCGGCAGTCCAAGATTCGTGTCGAGAAACATGGACTGGGCCTGCAGGACAAAGCAGCCAAAGTTGTTGCCCTTGAACAGGTTTTCCGCAGTGAAAGCCCCACCCGTCAGCACCGTCAGGTCGACGCCGACGTAGCTGTCTGTGCCGTTTGTATTGCCGCCGACCCTGAATGTCGAAGGGTCTCGCAGTGGATTGGCAGCTACATCGGCTATGGCAGCGACTCCATCGTACTGGCTCAGAGAGGGACGGCGGTACCAATTCGTCGGAATACGCTCATTTCCGGGTGTCTGATTGGGATGCAGCTTAGCATACGCCTCGAATGCTAAAGGAGAGGATACTCACGTATGTGAAGTTTGGATAATCACCCGTCACGGCGAAGAATTCCTTCAGCATGGCAGAGTTCAGGTAGCCAGACGGCTCTGTAGCCGAGTGGTTGGAGAAGAAGGCAATGACAAAGTTGTGTGCTGCGGGCGCCACAAGAGCTCCAGCGAACGCTGCCGAAAAGTAGTACGGATTCTCATGGATCGACTTTTTGATATTGGCGGCCAAGACTGATCTGACCTTGTCAAGCGTGTAGCGGTCATTATCCATTCCAGCCTCGTATAATGTCTTGAAACGATCGAAGTCAAGGGACGTGGCGTCGCCTCCGTTGAGATATGAGTCTTGGCGCCCAATAGACCCATCAGTCTCGTAGCTGTTGTGGGCAAGAGATATGCCACGAGCCGTTCCAAAGAGGGCCGTATTGAGTGGATTCGAGACCTGAGGCCCACCTGCAGCTCTGGTCAGTCTTGACTCTCCGCGTGATGGATACGCGCCAGACATACCGATAGACCACGTCAAGGTCGTCAAATCGCCCGCGAAGAGGACAGCCAAAGCCGCCAGCGGAGCGGATAGGTCGGCCGCCATACCAAAGGCCTCTGCAAGTCCAGTCACGGTCTGTGTGATGCTCGCCACACCATTGCGAGGGACTTTCCATCCGTCAGTATATGTTGTCGGGGCATTGATAGGCATGCGTCTTACGGTAACCGTGATTTGCAGCTGCATTCAGGCCGGGACACGGCCCTCGAAGATCTGTTTTGCCTGGGGCAATAAAGGCATGTTTGCCTGAAACCGAGACATACTGCTCCTTTGCATCGAAAGTCAAACAAGGTAGGGGCCCGCAGTTGGATTCTCCCTCTGACGCAGCCACTCGGGAAGCTAATTGCTCAATGGTCTCAGCGCCACGCCTGGCTGTGGCACCTCCATAGTCCTGCTGTGCTACAGACGGAAATGCAGATACAGCTGTGGCCCAGATTCCGATGAGTACAGTGTGCTTCATGACTGTCGTTTTGATTGGAAGAATGTAACCAGCAATCCATGCTGCAGCGATTCACATCCTCTTTAAATGTAACCTCGGTTTCCGGCCTTTCCATGAAATTCAGCTCAACTGAGACATGGCATCAACGGCTTGGCAGTGTGCTGACATGCATGAGGCGTGCACGTCCCCTGATTGTCGGTGAAGTATCCAGCAAAGCAAATGTGTGCGGCGAGGTACATCTGTAGGAGTCTTTGTTCTTGTTCAAAGGAAGCCGGATCCGTAGCTTCTTCATCTGGAGAGCATAAGTGCCATACGCATAGAGACGTCTGTTGCTTGGCTACTAGACATGTCACCGGAACGCGGCGCAGTGGAGCCTGTCAAGCGGCGGGTAAAGCCTTTTTTTTTGAAGATCCGCTATAACTTGTTGAGCGGCCAATGAGCGTTGATTTGATGATGAAAAGGTGATGCAGGGTAATAAGCCACATGGAAGCGTTGAGGACGACGGTACGAAACAGGAAAGGCTGGTTCGGAGCTAAACGTCATGTCAAGTTGCAGAAGACGGAATATGAGAGAAAGGAACAAATGAGAATTGAGAAGAGGAGGAAGAAGATGAGATGAAAGGTGAAGCCGGATTAAAGTAGTGGTCCAAGTGAGAAGGTATCAGACCCTTTGTCTCCTTTAAAGAAACGTCACCAGCAGCCCTGCAAGGCCAGATCAAACTAATACAAGGAGAGAGAAAAAAGGCGTTGCATTTCGTTCCTGGGTCAAATAAAAACAGAAATAATGCAATTCTCTTATACCGTGGATCTCACCGGATGGAAGCCTGTCTCAAGGTCCAGCTTGAGTCCTCTTTACTCCCACTTTGCCCAAAGCCAGTGAAAATGCAAATCATCTCATCAGTCCTGGAACAGGAGCCGTGTCCGCCTGTCTGGCATGCTCCTCAATGTCCTTCATGATGCCATCAAATGTCGAGTCGTGCGCCTCTGCGGGCTGTTTGAGTTGGTCGTGACCTGCGCCAGTTCCCCCTGGCCCTGATCCCGAAGCGTGATCCAACGAGAATGAATTGCGGAAAATGTCTCCTCGCCTGTCGGTAGCAGCTGCGTGTTTTGTGAATGTTGTTGGTGACTGCGGAAGATGGTCTTCGTTTTGCCGCATCACAGGCACATACGAATTGGGCAACACAGCCATCTCTTTGGGCGAGATGAAGCGATTGTACTCGTCCGAGTATTGCCCATCAGCCTGATATGGGGATTTGTAAGGACCAGTGGGGCGTCGTAGAAAAGCATTCTTCAGGTACGGGTAATTCTTGAGCCGCGCCAATCGACTCTGGTCTACATGTGCAGTACTGTCGGCCAATTTGTCATCATGTCGGGTAGCTGTGGGTGAGGGCGGCGCTGGGGATGATATTGGTTGTTGCTGCTGCTGCTGCTGGCTCGGGGCCTTGTAGCCATGCTTCCAATCGTAGACCGACTGTTTTGCTGGCGTCACAATCTGACCTGATGATGCATTGGGCGGAAAAGTGTGAGGGTGAGCATGGGATTGGGTAGGATGAGGAAGCTGCTGCTGATGCTGCGGGATTGGATATATTCCAGCAGAGTCTGGCAACCGATACGGAGCTGGTGGCTTTGTGCTTGAAACACCAAAGTTGAGTGTGCTCGTCCCAGGCGGCATGGCCTTTGGCTTATACACATAAGGTCGAGCTCCCTGGCCTGCCGCTGCGTAATACGCCGAGAGCTGCTGTCGGGACGCTGCCATGGCTCCATTGACAGCGTGCATGTTGACACCGATAGGATATGGTGCCTTTCTCGGCATCGCACTGTACACTGGCGGCGGAGCTGGTGGTCTGACCAGGTCCAAAAAGTTGGACTTGGGGTTGTTGATTCGCTTTGTTGGATCTTCAGTGAAGGACGCCCGCGCCTCTGTCGATTTTTCCCCAAGGTAGTGCCACAGCTGATCAGGCTTGTCAAGGTTGACCTTTGCCTGTTGGCTGTTTCTGGGTCTTGGTCCAAGCGAAAACTCTGCCCACTTCCATGGCTCGCCCTCGCTGCCGAACAGAGCTCCCTCTGCCGGCAGGGCGTGCTCGGTATTCGAATTCTGCAGTGCCACACGATCGACATCTTTGGGCAGGGGCTTGGCGTCTGCAGACGGCCTGAGGAGTGGGAAGTCTTCGGGATCGTTGACCAGAACCCACTTCCACTCGACCTCGAGCCGATCGCCGTCTGGTAGCACATCGACGATGACGGTCCTCTCAGTTGGACGATTCTCCACGACGACGCCAGCAAAGATGTCGCCCTGAGGATGTTGCATCTGGATGACGCTCTTGGGCTTGGTCCTTTTCATCGTGTTCAGGATAAGAGTGTCCTTCTCCAAGAAATCGCCCGTCATCGCCTTGGTGCGCTTGGGTCGGTGGAAGCGGCAGCGGAAGTAGTCTTCCTCGTAGTAGAACTCGCCGTCGGCCGTGAACATGGACGTCAAGCCCGAATCGACGAGAACACCGGCAGATGCAGCGCACGTGGCGTGGAAGGCTCTGGTGCACTTCTTGGCCGAGCACTGGAATTTGGTGCCCTTCTTGGACCGGCAGTAGCTGCACTTGAGCTCCCACCTAGACCGTGGGATCTGGTCGATGCCGCAAATCTTCTGCGCCTCGCCTTCAGAAGTCTTGTCCTCCTGCTCGGGCCACAGGTACAGCTCGGGCGTGTACAGGGCGCATATCTCGTGCGCATAGCGTCCCGTGTCTGTCTGCAGCAGCTTCTCCCACGGCATGTCGTTGGGGCACAGGATGCAGGGCTCGAACTGGTTCTGCTTGACGCGGAGCTTGATCCTTCGCACCTTGCATGGTGCGTCGGCCGCCTTGGAGTCGCGCTTGCGCTTCCTGCCCCGGCCTTTGGAAGCGACTACTGAAGACGGTGGGCTGGGCAGGTCGCCGGGCATGTCGTCGGCATCGTCATCGTCCGTCTCTTCGTAATACTCGGGCGTTGGCTCGCCCTTCCACTTGCGCTCAATGTAGTAAGGGTCGACCCAGACGCTGTCGGCCTCGCAGTCGCACTTCTTGGCCAGCTTGCCGAAATCGAGCCAGGATTCCTGCGCGAAGTTGACCGACTCGGCACAGTTGTAGCCCAGGTTGTAGCCCGAGTGGTAGCCGTAGGGGAAGGTGATGACAAACTCGCCCTCGTAGTGCACCAGGCGGTTGACCTCGATGTTGTACTGTGACTTGAGCAGCGCTGGCGACACCATGTACGTCTTGTGGCGCAGGAACTGGCTGCAGTTCTTGGCGTCGTTGGGCCAGATGCTCTTCATGGCATTCTCAAACTTGCGCGCGTCTTCCTGTGAGATGGAGTACCACTGTTTGGGCGCTCCAAAGTGGATGTAGTTGATCGAGTAGAGATCGACATCTTCAAGATGCCAGGAGAAGGTGGCCTTCCACATGCCAAGGTACAGGTAGGCCGTGTTGACGCCAGGAACTTTTTGTCCCAGAACATCGAGCAGATTGGGCAGATGCGCAACGTTCCAGCTGGTCACGTCGTCGTCGAACAGCGAACCTGGCATGTCAGCGCCGTACATGGGAGGTGCAAAGGTCAGACTCTTCCAGTACAATGCCTCGAGCTCCTGGCAGCGCTCTGCGGTGAACTCGCCGTTGCCATAGAAGCGATAGTCAAAGTCTTGGAACGCAGCTTCATCAATCTCGTCGGCGTTTGTCTCTTGCTGATTGTACTTGCGGCGCTCAGAGATGGTTTTGGCTTGGCTGCCACCTTTGGGCCTGGGCTGGGCTGGCTTTCTTGCCTTTGGCTTGGGCGGCTCTTGGGGCTCAGTATTGGGAGATGTCGGAGTAGGAGGACCGTTTATGGGGTTGGCGCTGTCTACTTCTTCTTCTTCTTCCGGGCCAGAAGCTTCGTCTTCCTCGGTCTTGGTGTTGGATTTCTGTGCAGCCTTCTTCGGAGCGCGCTTTGGCGGTCTGCCACGCCTGCGCTTTGCAGCTGGCTCTCCAGACTCTGAATTTGTTGGAGCAGGAGCTGAAGCTTTAGGCTTGGGAGTGGCGCGTTGCTGCTTCTCCGTGTTCTTGCGCCTCTCGCCACGTTTTGCGGGAGGCTGATGCTGGCTCTCCTCACACAGAGACTTCCACTGCACCAGATTGTAGGAGCGCTGCTTCTCAATATTGGCTTGAGTGTAGATTCCGGGTGTGCCGCTGAACTCCTGCGTTATGGGATTCTTGACCTTGATCGTCTTGACTGCGTCATCAAGGGCTTTGAGCGAGTCTCTCCTGTTGGCGGCGCAGTCAGTACATGTCTGCACACAAGACTCCCACGGATGCGCCTACCATTCTTTGGGTGGGACAACTTTGCAGATGCCCGACTTCATGCCGTGGCTGTTTATGCGATTAATGAACTTGTCAAAGTGCTTGAACTGCTCCATAGTCTATGGCCGAGGTTGCGCGGTTAGCTTCTACCACAGCTGGCGTGCGTCGGCACTGGAGACGTACCGGCTCAAAGACGGGAATTCTGCCGCCTTCATAGTAGTACGAAGGCTCAATGTCCTCTTCCTCGTCCATGTCAAGCTCCGACAGCTCTGGCGAGTCATTGCGCTTGTCGTTGAATTCCTCACTGGTGGGCGGCGTGAGGGCGGACTTCATTTGCACCTCAGCCGGCTCTGTGGCGGGCACGGCGTCGACTGAGGCCATATTGGTGGGACTGAGGGAACTGGGGGCAGGTGGTGCCTGGCCGAATGGAGTGTGGCCTGACAAGAGTCGATTTGGGGCTTTGCTGAACCGATAGGGTAGCGACTGTTAGATCCTTTGCACGGGCACAGATCGAGATGCAGGGCCCGGCTCTGCTTTGACTTAGCGGTAGACCATGTCCTGCGTCGCCTGCAGCGGGCTTTGAAGGTTCAATTGAGCACTTGCAGCCAGTATCGCAAGCAGCAGGCTCAGACTCACATGAGGGCAGCCAAGGGAGTCGAAGAACGAGGTCGGCAAGGCTGCTGAGGCGCTAAGCCGCTTTGGATGTAGAGCAATGACGCTACGGGAGAAATCGATTGACGCCTGATCTTCACTCTTTGATGCTGCTGGTTGTAACTCTATGAATTTGCCTGCGATGCGCCATGAAAGGGCAAAGGAAGGAATGATTCAAAGAACGTCTTCAAGCAGCCTTGTACATTAGCTGCGCAATGCTAAGATGCGCTCCGATTCACATCATGTAGGATCCTTTGAAAGCTGTGCTTGCTACGCATATGTCGTGGCGAAAGGATGCACCGTCTAAAAAGCTATGGAACGTGACCTCTTGTATTCTCCTTGTTTCATCTGTCCTTATAGAGTATAAGAAAAGGCAAAAGGATGGATTTGTGTTTCAGTTGGAGGATAGTCCAATAGCAGGGTAGGTTGCTGGACACTCCAGACCGCAAGGCGACTTCGCCTGTGGCGTTCATGTGGTCGGCCACGCAAGCAACACAAGGCTGCTCAGAACGACGGAAATTTCCTGTTCGTACGCTTCCTTGATCCTTTGTCTGGGAATCTTTGCTTGCAAAACAGCACGACCAGGCATACGTGTCGGCTACATGAGATATCTATGCTACCACATGCCTGCCGGCTCATGCAGTCATGGCTACAGACGATGTATCAGGCATCGTGGATCGAGGGATTGACAGAAATGGCGGAGTCATTTTGAAGACGAATGACGGAGTCACAAACATTACCATTAACAATTACTTTGGTGGGTAATCATTTGATGCGCTGTTGGAGCTCAACCTCACGGCCGCTCCAGACCCAACTGAAAGCGAGGATCTGCTATCCTCTGTGGATCCAGATGACGACCTTGAGGATATCTTGCAGACCAGAGGACCCCTTTTCGAGGGGACAAGCAGGCTAATCCAAGAAGACGCTGCGTTCTCGTCATGGATCGACCAAACACCTTCTACCCCGTCACGGTCCACGCTGTGGTTGCATGGTGACGCCGGCGTTGGCAAGACTATGACCGTGATAGATGTCAAACACGTCTTGGACCAAAGATGTGCTACTGGGATCAAGCCTGAGCCTCTCGTCGTCCAGTTCTTCTGTCAGAGCCAAGACAGCAGGAGAAACAACACGCCGGCTATCCTTCGAGGCCTGATTTTCCTGCTGACACGGAAGCGAGAGTCTCGCAGAAGTTGGCTCAAGACGCGACTGCCTCGGGGGTCAGAGTATGACCATCGTATTCTCTGGAACATCCTGAAAGACTTGATCAATAGTGTCCATGTCTCGCACATCTACTTTTTGATTGACGGCATCGACGAGTGCACCCATGAGCGCGACGCGTTCCTGTCGCGGCTTCGCAATGACAGCGCTTTGGCTTACAAGTCCAGGTGGCTCATCTCAAGCAGATACCACCCATCTATTGCATCCTGCCTCAACCCCAGGCCTGACGACAAAGTCTTGGAGATAGAATTGAACCCAGGCCGCAGGGCCCAGCTGGAGGACGACATGTTCGAACAGGCCGTTGCGAGATTGAAGTTGCCCAGACCTGCAACCCCAGGCGAAACAGAAGACGCCCGCAACGTCCTCAAGAAGAGCTCAGACGGAGACCCAATGTGGGTCACTCTGGCGTGCAAGAGTCTGGTGCAGCGTCAAAACTCGGTGACGCTCAGGTCTACCATTTCAGAAATGCCAAAAACCGTGTCTCAGTGGTATCACGAGACGCTCCACAGGATTGAGCAATCGTCTTCGGGCCAACAGTGCAAATCTCTGCTACGTGCAGCTTTAATAGCACCCGGCCCACTGGGTCTGCGGGAAGCAGCCCTGCTCGCTCAGCTGCCTAGAGAGACGTCTCTGACCCGCAGCTCCATCCCCAGCTTGGTCGACGAGTGCGAGCCCTTTCTCAAGCTTCGCCATGCTTCAGTCAGCTTCGCCCATCACTCGGCCCGCAGCTGCCTCGCTGAAGGCGACGGCACACGATTCCTGCAACTAAAGACTTCCGAGGCTCACCTGCAAGCGACCAAGGAGTGCCTTGGCTGCATGAGCTCCGAGCTGGCCTTCGACATGTGCCAGCTGCCCTCTGCTGGAACCTTGGCGTCAGAAGTAAGCCGAGACGACATCCAGTCATCCATCTCGCCAGAATTGCAGTATTCTTGCCGCCAATGGTGCTATCACCTCAGGAATAGCCTTAGTGGAGTGGAGCAGGACCCGGCGCTTCACGTGCTGCGAGAAATGACTAGCTTCCTCCGCCACAAGGTTCTATTCTGGATGGAATGCATGAGCATCTTGGGGTGTGTGTCGCTTGGTCTTCGGATGCTGCGTGATGCAGAAGATGTATTGAAGGCAAGTAAAAAGGCACGTGTTATGTTCCTGGAAAAAGTTGCTAATCCGGGTGAAATCTCAGTCAAGCCACGGCGCAAATGATTTGATTGAACTCATCAGGGACGCCAGCAGATTTCTCGTCGAGTTTCGTGCCGGAATCGAGCTTGCACCGCTTCAGGCATACCATGCAGGCCTAAGCTTTGGCCCTAATCAGAGCTTGACCGTGGCCAATTTCGCCCATCTCGTCGAGCAAGGAGCAAAAGTCACTCCGCGCGACGACCGCTGGGGTGCCCTTGTTCACTCACTGCACGGCCACGCTGGCCCAGTGCAGTCGGTGGCTATGTCAACCAACGGTCGCATTGTGGCATCGGCCTACCAGGACGGCACTCTGCGAACCTGGTGCCCGTCGACTGGCGAGCTGATGCAAGTCATAAAAACCGACTCGCCCGCTGTGACGCGTCTTCTGTTTCTGTCAGACGGCGAGAGGCTGACGCACGCCTCTGAGGATCACATGTTGCACATATGGGACGCCACGACTGGCTCCTGGCTCCATAAGCTTGACGGGCATTCCAACCGAGTCACCTGCATCGCTGTTTCGCCAAGTACCATTGCATCTGGGTCCTTGGACTGCACAGTGCGGCTATGGAGTTCAGTCGACGGCTCTCTGATCTGCACTCTCCAAGAGCACCAGAGTCCGGTGCTGTCGGTAGCAATTTCCTCTAACAGCAGCTACGTGGCCTCTGCTTCATTCGATGGCACAATCCACGTCTGGGATGCCATACATCGTTCCTCCTGTACTTTACTGAGGGGCCACAGCCAAGCAGTAGTATGCTTGGCCTTCTCCAACGACGCCACTCATCTTGCCTCTGGCTCACGAGACTCGACGGTGCGAGTCTGGGACCGGTCAAAGGGAGAGCTCAAGCACGTGTTTCACGGACATGACGGTGACATCTCGTCGATTCTCTTCTCAGTGGACGGAAATCGCGTCGTGTCGTCGTCCAGCGGAAATTGTGTCAAGCAGTGGGACGTGAGGACAGGAAGTGCTTCGTTGCAACTTGAAGGCCACCTGGGTCTTGTCAATGCGGTATGCCTGTCAAAAGACGGCATCAACGTGGCAACTGCATCTCAAGATGGCACTGTGCGCGTGTGGGACATGGAGACTGGACGTGTGGTGCAAGTCTTGCAGGGCCACTCCAACGACGTCGTCACAGCCGTCTTCTCGGAAGATGGCAGGCATGTCGTCTCAGGCTCACTGGATGGTACCATTAAGGTCTGGGACCTAATTCTACCAGTGTCGGAGGAGCCCACCGAGCAGAGGGTATCGCACCTTGACGCCGTCACGTCGGTCGCCATCTCGCCCGACGGTCAGAAGACAGCGTCTGCATGTCGACGTGGCGGCGTGTACCTCTGGCACAGCAACGGCTCTCTGGTACGCAAACTCAAGGGCCACTCGCAGCCAGTGACGGCTCTCCTATTCTCAGCAAATGGCAGAGAGCTTGCGACCGCTTCTAGCGATGCCACTATTGCAATCTGGCACCTATACACGGGCGACAAGATCTTGGCTCTGCCCGAAATTCTCTGCAAGGATACGGCTCAGCTCGCGGCGATCTTGTCATGGCAGCAGCCAGAAGCATCTGCCGACAAGCCGCTGCCGACTATCGGCATCTCGCCAGACGGGCGATGGATTACCCAGTCTGGGACAAGGCAACTCTGGTTGCCCACCTTTGGCAAACCTCTGGTAACGGCATTTCAGGGCAACACAGCTGTTCTCGGGGCTGACAGTGGCAATCTCACATTTATTAGTCTACCGAAGGCATGATGCTCCCTTTCTCCCTCCAAAGCATGTCCTATACAACACTGGGAACATGTGCTACTCAGGCAGGTCCCAATCGACACTACACTGCGCCGTCCCGTCGCTCGTGAGGTCGACACCGTCCTCGCTTACAACTCTGAAAGTCAACAATGCGGGCCCGGGAATGACATGCAACGTGACGGGGACAGACTCAAATTTCTTTGCGCGGCGCAATTTGGACACGGAGCCAGAAGGCCGTGTGGGCTTCCAGCCTTGAGCGAATCGAATGTTGACTGTACAAAAGAAGCGGGATTCGCCTTGCCGGTAAAAACTGGGCAAAGCTACGTTCTCAAAAAGGTCGACGTCGCTGGCAACGATGGTTACGTTGATGTCACGCTGGTTTCGGTCCTGGACGTGGACCATCAATCCCTGCAAGATTGGCTTTCCGACTGTCAGGATGCTCCGCTTCCTTATAAGCCACCTGATGCGTCTGGTGCTGTACACTTGGCCATTGGTAACAGACACGGTCGAGTCATCATGAGGTGACTGACTGTGGTTGCTAGTCGACGACATGGCTTCCTTCACCAGCACGCCGTACGACGATCTGGCCACTACCGTACTGACAATGGGTGTGGTCCAGGTGCCTCGGGTCTGCATCCGGTCAAGAACCAGCCCAGTAGCTACGACGGTGCGACTTTTCCCACCCATGAGACATCAGCGGCGAGTCAGTCGACGCCGAGAGAGAACGGCTTACCCTTCCTCGAAATTGAAGATGTCGAGCTTCCGAGATTCGTACTTGGACTGCATCTGCGCTTGGAGATAACTTGAATTGCCAAAGCCACCCGTGAGGACGATCATGGACTGGCCTCGGTCAGTCTGACTCGAGCAAGGTCACTTTTTGGAGGGTCAAACTCACAAGTTGCTGTATTGTGCTGTTGGCTGCTCTATTGCGATCAAACGCGTGCAGTCTGCCATCAATGGCGTCAACAATCTTGCAGATCTGCTCGTCAAATACCGCCGCCACCTCGGCTCTGCCTTGACCCGTCAGTGCCCGCTGTGCAAAAAGAAGGAGAAAAAAAAACCAAAAAAAAAAACAATCACGCGTCGCGAAAGAATGGCCATGACGGACTTGGTCAGATAAAGATTGTCGTAATACTGCTCCTCGCCAGCTACGGGCTCACGGCAGTGTTCTTTCCATGGGATGCCGAGGGCGCACATCAAGGTCGACGGGGAAAACTGCAGCTTGTGACCAGAGGTGAACTGCTCTGCCACCATCTGCGCCGCGCAAGCCTCAGTGTCAATGCTGGGAAGGCGTCCTGTGCTCACGTGCTGATCCAACTTCCTGAGGATGTCATTCTTGACCTGCCGCAAGAACGTGGGTCAGTTTCTGATATTGACAGCCATGGCTCAACCATTTTCCTTACCCGCCAATCTATCAGTGTCGAGCCTGCTGTGCAGCCTGAGACGTCCGTGACAGGCTCCAAGGACCATCGAGGTGGAAGCTGCTCGCCCGGCTGCCGTCGCATCAGCACCACCTCGCAGTCGGTCGTGACGCCGCCAGTGTCGCATATCATGTATGCGATATCCTGGTGGGCCTCGCTCCTGCCAGATACGCACACTGCTGCAGCTTCGGCCTCTGTCAGCGTGATCTCCGCCGTTGACGACAAGCCCTTGTCGAAGCCAGCGGCACGGATGATCTGGTCGAAGCTTTGGAGCACCGCAGCCGACTGCTTCCACGTCGTCGGCACGCTGAAGACATGGTCTACCCTCCACATCGAATTGTGGCCCGGCAACTGCGTCGTGTGGCGTTGCATGGCCTCGTGCAGCTTGACGAGAAAGTCATGCAAGTAGACCTTGGCCTGACGAGCAGTGGGGAGCAAGCGACGCGAGTTGGACACTAGGACCTGCTCAGGCCGATAATCGGGGTCGAGGAAGGGTTTGAAGTTGGCTTTGGCATGCTCCTGGCTCTCGCAATATGCAAACTCGCCGCCCCACGAGACTAGCCTCGAGTTGCCATCGTAGAGAAGCGTCGAGGGTATCTTCTGATCCACAACCTGTCCCAGACCAGGCCATTCGGTAATAACGCGAGGCTCCGACCAGGACTCTGAGGGCGAGACGTTTCGAACCGAATATGCGACAGCTACCTCTGCTTCAGCACATCAAACCATTCTGCGTCCGGTAAAGAGCATCTCACCCGTTCCAGTCATGCCAAAGTCAATGCCATATATGACTTTGGGCAGCGGATCGACCGGCATCCTTGTATTCGGCACATGCAACACGACACACGCGAACAGAGGAAAAAAGAAAAAGAAAGATAATGGCACAAGTCCGTCTCGTGAGGCGCAAGGCAGAAGGCAATGCAGTGGCGCTGGCTGCACATGCTGGTTGGCTGGCTTGTCGGTATACCACCATCATACTCTCTGCCTTTTGGACGAATACCCAAGCCACATCGCCACTTTCTGACTGGTGCAGCTTGACGATGCACTAATGCACTGCTGCTTCGGTCAAGACAGCCCCCATATGCTCCTAGGTACCGTTCCCACCCCGCTCTATACCTCTGCGAAGATGGGCAATCGCTAAAATGCGGCTGAGAGATATGACCTATATCTATCAGTATGTCTCTCTCTTTTTCTCTGTCTCGCACAAGTGTACAGCTGGACGCGACACTGCGAACCTCAGTGGAGCTTCGTTTGAATCTACTCTGGTGGTGTGCCTCACTCTGCAAGTCATGCATGCTGCTGAGATGCTCGTCATGGCTACACCACCAGCCACGTCGAGTCTGCAGCGGCTCGATCCCCGAGGTCTCAGCCGGTGGCCGACTGAAGCCGCAAGGCACAATGGATTTGGACGGTACAAAAGACAGGAAACTGCCATCATCGCGAACATCTGCGGCTTCAATAAAGGCTTTGATCCCATCTTTTGCGGTGGAGGCGCCACATGTGACTTCTCGTCGACTTACCTTGCATGCTGCCCGCCAGGCTCAACCAGTTGTCTCAGCAGTGGCTTGGTCAGCAGCACTTGTGATGCCGATGTCTGGTATTCTAAGCTCCTTCCCTGGTCGCAGTGAGGCAAGCGACTGACATTTCTGATAGTGCGCCGTACACTTCGTTTCCCTATTGTTCTAATATCTACCTTTCTGAGAACGGCGGAATCGCGTACACAGGCATAACGTGTGTCGACGAGGCTCCCTGGGTCACTAGCCCTGTCACCACTTCCTCTCCTTTGTCTACTGACTATAGCGATGGTTACGGGTACGTTGACACTGTCAACCCTTCTACCTCCGCTGAGCCAGAGGGCACGTCACAATACGACTATTCCTCGCTCTCCATGTCCACAGCAACTTTGCCGGACATCATTCCTACGACAATGGCCATTACCACTTCTAGTAGTACGATCAGTACGGCCAGCATCAGAACTGGCACCGGCACCAGCACCAGCAGATTATCTTCTGTCTCGAATTTCACGCCATATGATTTCACAGCGGCAACCAGCCTAAGCTCGCCCCATACCACAGGCAGTACAACGGCAGATGCTGTCGTGAACAGGCCTCAGAGTAGTCCACCAACGCCACAGCCCACAAAAGGTCCGAATACTACTCGCAAAATCGTAGGAGGAGTGATTGGAGGAGTGGCAGGGCTGGCAATCTTCGCCTTCCTTGGCTTCTGGTTGTTGCGGAGGAAAGGAGCATCCCGCCGCATAGCAAGCCCACGCGATTCCCCTGACCAGATGGCGTCGTCTCCTGGTGCCGCTTCTAACAACAACAACGACAGCCGGCAGTCGGTACCAATCGACATGCAAGACCGGCCATATGTGGACGACTTGGGCCTAAACACCCAGCAGCGCTACTAGAATGCTTTTTTTCCTGCACATGATGACTATCTCTCTCTGTCATCTGTGCGTCTGATATCGAATGTTAATGTCATGAGAGGGGATTTTGTGTCTTTGTATATACAAATGTATAGTTGTAAACGTAGACAAAGGCTTGTGCATTGTTCCAATACATGGCATTGAATAGTCTGAATTTCCCATATGATTTACTTTTTCTCTCTCTACTCAAAAGGTCGCATGATTTGTCTGTTCACAGTATGCTTGTTCATAAATAGAGGGGGATATAGCGTCTTTTAGTTTCAAGCATTTGTGTCTCCAATTCGGAAAGGATAAGATATTGAAATCTTTTGTTACGAGAGGCAGATATACGCACGATACATAGCAAAGGTGGATTGCTTGGGTATTGAAACATGGCATTTCCGCTACACCCTCTTGACAGAAAGAGTGGTACTGTTAGATTGGGCAAACCCACATGCTTGCACCTTTATGTGAATTGACCTTTTAGAGAAAATGTTATTTTGAGTACTTAAACCCGCTCGTAAAATGGAGAATAACCGGGACTATCCTAGATATCCATAACCTTTCTGAAGTTCTTTAACTATATGGGTATACCCTCGATTTGTAATGCTATTTTTTATGCAAGCCGCGTGCCGTAGACATCTTTCCTCTATCAACATTACGTCCAAGCAAACAAGTACGCATACACCACAAAATCGAGACAGCCATGTCAAGTCTCTAAACTACGTTCAATTTTTATATGCGTCAAAGCGCCCGAACTGCTTAGGATGCAGTAAAGCAGAAACTTCCACATCGGAAGTCCATTGGACAAGTCTCCACCACCATGGCCAGTACCACGATAGCTGGTCAAGGAAATACTCTACGCCTTAGGTTATGTAGCTCTAATAACACTTGTACAGCCCTACAGCTCACTTTGTAGTCTCTCAGAATCGATGGAACTTGTCTACATATACTCAAGAAGCGCGTTCACGTAAACTGGACCAACGTTCACCACTCGCCTAACAGAGGAAAAGATAGTACTGTGAAGTAGGTGTATCTATATACTCATATTGGACTTTAGGAGGAATGTAGACACCTAGGGTAGACACAGGTATTCCAAATCCTATAATTGATTTACCTGCTTAGGATTTAACTATCTCTAGAGGGTATAATCATATAAAGGAGCAAGCATACGGGTACACCTAATCTAACAGTGCCACCTTTTCCTGTCGAGAATGGTGAGAGAGTCAGGTCAGTACTTGACCATTTTAACAGATCCAGAAAGACACAAGTTGAAGAATTAAATCTCAGATCAAAAGTTACTGTTGAAACAATGTGCTGATTGAGTTTCAGAGCACGCATATAATTATGGCTACTTGCAAAACGGCCAAAGGAGCGACAAAGGGAAGTGAAACACCAACCATGCACTGAATCTGCAGTAAATTTTTCCTGTTTTTAGAAAGACAGCTGAGATGCATTACATGAGGAATGAGCAACTAAGTAACTTTGGCATCCCTGCCCGAGTCAATGCCATTTCATGCCCCTGCTGACCCCTTTGTTTGCTGCGCCAATACAATATATATTCGTACATTTGTTGTTTGCTTCTTTGGAGGGAGAAAGTCTGTCGAATGCATCGAAGTCGTCGCTTAGCAGTAATGCCAGATAGAAATCATCGCTCCAAACGTGTGTGTCCATGTCGTGAAAATTTTCGTGTATGCCGAATGCCGCATACTTAGTCGCCACGGCCTCGACCGCCATGTCCTCCACGACCACCACGGCCACGGCCACCTTCTGCTCCAGCACCACCTCCTCGTCCACGGCCATCACCACCCCGTCCCCCACGACCACGTCGCTCACCGCCTTCCCGAGATCCTCCGCGGCCACGGTGTCCACCCCGTCCTCCACCACCTCCACGCCCGCCACGGTTACGCACAACCTCGTTGAAGCCATCGTTGGAAGGTGTGGAGCTGCTAGCAGGCACGTTGGCTGGCGGAACTTCGTCGGCCCAGTTCGCCGTGGCCGCCTTGTCTGCGCCAGTCCATGAGCTCTCCACTTCAGAGGTATCGCGTGGAACCATGATGTAATTGCTTGCAATATCGCCCGTGCTGCTCGCCATTGCTCCAGCCGCATTGGCAGCGCCTTGGTCGACTGCGCTGAACTCAGCTCCTTCACTGACGGCAAGCTGCTCGATTGCCGGCATTTCTGACTCGCCAGTCACTGCCGCCGCGGTGGGAGGTGCCAATTCTGTCATGGCGGCGTTGGCAAGTGTAGGATCTGTCTCGAAATCGTCATGGCCGGCCAGGCCATTGCTGATTGTAGCCGGGGCAGAAGCGTTGTCTTCTTCGCCATCTTGAGCGTATGTCAGAGAAACTTCCTTCACGCGTGCATCTGTAAGCAGTGGGTTAGCCAGTCTGTCAGTGCCTGAGCCTGCCTTGCTCCGCCACTTGTGACTTACATGACACGTTGACAGCCTCACCGGCTGTGCTTGGTGCACGCTCATCTGCTCCGTTCACCAATTTCTCCATAGCGTCGACCGCAGTTATATCACCTGAGTAGAGCAAGAGCAGCACTCCCTCAAATGCCTGGCTCTCCTCGCTCGTCTCATCCTCACCTGACTGGCGCCGTGCTGCTGCAGCTCGAAGGAAGCACGAAATTACAAGGTATTTGTTTCGAACATCGCTGTTGGTACTGCTGCTGCTCTCCGCGGAACTGGCTATGGCACGGGCGGCCTCAAGCTCGTCCTGATGTACGCGGCGCATCTCCTCCTTCTCTGCTGCAAAGCGACGCTGCGTATCTTCTTCAAACTCACGGAACTGCACAATCTGTTCCTCGAGCTGGGCGAGCTGAGACTGCAGCTGTGGCTTCTTGAGCGCTTGGGCTTTCTGGTCAGCGTTGATCTTGCGCTGAGCCACCAGCTCGTCAAGGGAGACATTGGGGTTTTCGGCGACAATGGCATCGACCTTTTGCATTGCCGACAGCTTCTTGGTGACATTTCGAATCGTTCTGCGCAGGCCAACTTTAGTCTACAGCAGGCAGAACAGCCAATACTGTGTGGTAGCTCACCGCTGCAGGTCTTTGATGTATGCACTTTCCGACGCTCCGTCGCCCTTGGACTCTGACTCGGCGGCAGCCTCTGCAGTGTCATCCGGCGTCACATTGGACCTGACGCTGGCCTGAGCAATCTTGGATGCCCGCTTGCTCTGTGCCTCTGAAGGCTTGCGCGTAGCTTGTGCGGCCATGACTTTTGTGTGTGGCTGGCACTTCTGTGAACGGTGCGGGAGGATTATGATGATCTCCAAGCTTCTAGGAGGCCAATGTAGCAGCTCTGCTTGTCCAAGAAATTGCAAGAATGAGGGTTTTGGAATTGCAAACTTCTCGTATGTTCGGTCAGAAGACCGAATCGCGTGGGTGACGCTGATGGCCAATGCTTTGTCTTGGCAAACTGTCGCGTGCGTCTAACCACAGTCGGCATTTGGTTGGAATAATAGCAGGGCGGCTGGGGTAATGACATGGCACAGAAGTAGATGGCATGGAAGGGGATTGATTTAATTCATTGTATTACGGCTAGCTAAATGAGAACTTCAGGCCGCCACTTCGTCCTCGTCGTTGTCCTCGATCCTGTCAAGTCACAGCCCGACCTTGTATTCTTAGGCGCGTTGGAGTCTCGAGAGGAGGACATGGATAGAGAATCAAAGGGATAGAGAAACCATGAGATATCCTGCCGCTGCTGCTGCCACCGCCGCCGCTATCCTGTATCGTAGCATCGTCGTCTTTGGTCATTGATGCGTCCTTTTTCAGATCCCGCCGACCAGTGTCATTGGATGGACATTGAAGAAGCGAATTTTTTTTTGGGGTTCGAAATGGTGTTATGGTGTTTTGTGCATGACGTAGGAAAGCTTTTGCAACAGAGACAAGATAAAGAAAGTGTTGTGGAATAAAGGATGACGGGAGAATTGTGCGTCTTTGCCGTCAGTCAAGGTGCAGAGTGTCCCCTCCTCGATGACAGTAGCCAAATCTGCAGAGCCCTGACGAACATCCTTGCACAATGGCGACAGAAGGAATTGGAAAAGAGACCAAAGGAAAAGCATATTTAGGCACCAGATCTCAGTGATTGTAGAGCCTCATTTCATCGTCTGATGCAAAAAAAGTCTTGCAGAGGAGGGACCTGGTGCCTGAAAGGTTTGAAGAAGAACAAAAAAAGAAGAGATGGAAACAGCAACGTAATCGTGGCAATGGCGTCCCCTGTCTAGAAGCATGATGATACTCGCTCACCCAGCTGCAAATTCGGCTGCCTGTGCTGTCTGGGCCCATTCAGATGGTGATGTACATGTTTTGGTTTTGTGTGGAAACTCCGTTTTGAGATGCGAGTAAGTCATTTCGTTTTCCCCCTGTCCGGATCTTCTTCTTGCGCGGACCTAATTGAACATGTGTCATGAGGTTAAATTCGTCAAATCGTTAAATGCCGCCAAATCTCCTCTTTTCTCGTGGTGTGTCAAGGTGTGTTCAGAAGTTTGTGCAGCCATTTCTTGTTGGCTTGGCTTATCTTTGTCCCGGTCTGTTGATGGCAGAGGATAGCGTCTTAACCGCATGCTGAGCGACGTCTAGTAATAGTTCATGCGCTGACCCTGCGGGTTGCCAGCACCAAAACCGTTGAAGCCTTGCTGGTTGGATGCCTGCGTGGTACCAGCGTTGCTGAAGGCTGCATTGCTCATGCGACGGCCCTGTGGCACAAACCCGTTGGCACCAGCACCGTAACCTCCCTGAGCCGCGAACGAGGCTGCCGGGTTCATAGCGGCAAATGAGGCTGCTGGGTTGATCTGGACACCGTGCGAGCTGCCTGGTGGGCTCTGGTAGAAGCTCGAGTCATTGCTTGGCTGAGAGCGATGGGCACTGGCGCTGGAAAAGGCGGGCGTGGCCTCGGACGGCGTCGAGGTCGCAGAGGCCGGAGAGGTGATGCCCAGGCGAGTGTCACGCTCAACCAGGCGGCTCTGGAAGCGTCGACCGTACGGCTTGTGGCGCATGCGCGGCAGCACCGGACGGATCTTCTCGGCGAGGCGCTCCTCGTCTTCACCATTGGCGTAGTCCCACGCCGTCTGCACGACGTAGTTGGCAAAGGCGTCGTCGGCGAGGCGCTCAAAGTCGGGGCAGTTGATAATCTCCTCAATCATCTCGTGCTTGAGGTCGGCGTCGGCGATGCGGATGCACTTTTCGATGACGTTGGAGCTGAACTTTTGCTTGGACAGCATCGCGATGGCACCCAGGAAAGTGCGGCAAAGGGGCTGCGAGAACGACTCTTCGCCCTGATCGAAGATGTACTGCAACACGTAGTTGCCAAAGGGATCCTGCACGAGCGGGTACGACGAAGCCGTGATGGCGGCCACAAGCTGGGCCTTTTGGTTGCCAGAGGCGTGGTCGATGCAGCGCTGGATCACGCAGCAGCCATGGCGGTGGGTGCCAACCACCACGCAGTGAGACGCCACGGCGTCAAAGATGAATTGGGCATCCTCGGCCGACAGCCGGTTGAGGCACTTCTGGATGACGTGATTGCCGTTGAGATCCTGGATCATGGGCACCACCTGATCGCGCAGCGCCACGATGACCGTCTGCACTTGGGCTGGCGTCGAGACGTACTCAATCATCTTCTGCAGCGCACGCGTTCCATGCTGATTCAGGGCGATGCGCACCATGTGGGGCGCGGCACTGTTGATGAGAACGGTGCGTTGGTCCTCATTGGTCTGCTCGAGCAGTTTCTGGCACAGGTAGTTGCCAAAGGGGTCAGTCATGAGGTCCACCATGTACGCCTTGGTCTCGTCAAAGATGATCTGAACCTGTTCGGGCTTGCCTTCTTCGAGCTTCTTCTGCAGATAGCGGCAGCCATGCTGGTCCTTGCAAAGGCCGTAGATTTCACCCTGCAGGTTCTCCAGGGCGATGTTGGCAAAGCGTGCATGCTCCTCCCCACTCTGATTGCGACGCTGCTGCATGACCCTGGCCTGGCTGTCAGGGAAGCGACTCTGCTGTCCCTGGCCGGGGTACTGAGCGTACATGTTGGGTCCAGCAAAGGCAGCGTTGAAGGCCTGTGGGTTGTTGTTCATGAACTGGGCGTTGGCATTGGCCCATTGGGCTTGCATGCCGCCTGCCATGCCCATGTTCATGTTGTTCATCATGGCCGAAAGTCCCATCATGTTGCTGTTGGTGGTGGCATTGGCGGCACCAGGCTGAACTCCATAGCCGCCGTAGAAAGAGGCACTGCCTGCGAGGGGAGCGTTGGATGAAGGAGCGGAGCTGAAGGAGCCTGGGCTCGTCACGGGCGACGTCATGGTCTCGGTGGAGGTGATGGCGGCGGCCGAAGCAGGCTGAGAGACGCCGGCTGCAGCGGTGGTGCTGGGGGTGCCAAAGTTGCTTGCACTCCCCTGCAGGACGGTCTGCATGGTGGGAATGGGCTCTTCGTGGCGCAGCTCGGGACTCTGCGAGAGCTCCTTGAAGTCACGCGATGTCCGGTTGCTGCCGATGGCACCGCGAGGGATGCGGCCGAGGCTGGCGTTGTGATTGTGCAGACGCTCCTCTGCGGTCGTTACACCCTGCCCGTACGAGCCCGGGCCGGTCGTGCTCTTCATGGTGGGGATATCGTTGGTAGAATAGGACGATTGAAGCTTGGGAGCTCCGCCTGAAGAAGAGTCAGACGAGATAGAGGCAGACGACAGGTGGCGCTGCGGGTCAGTGGGGGACAGACCGATTCGCGAGCCCATGGAGTGGCGGTTGCTCTTGGTGGGTGTGTGGTCGCCAGACGAGCCGGGCTGCGAGGAGGATTGTGGGGGCGAAGAGGTGCCGCTGAGGGTCAGGCTGTTGCGATTCATGATACCCGACTGGGACTTGTGGTGGCTTCGCGCCCTGTAGCTGTTCCAGCCGTTGGACGAAGGTTTCTCCTGCTCTGTCGTGTCCGGAGAAGCAAGGTCAAGGGCGTTTGATGAAGGTGGGAGCTGCAGCTTGCCGTCAGTCTCACGGCGAATGAGCACAGGAAACTTGTCGTCGTTTGTGTTCATCTGCAGGAAGCCCCCGCGGACGGTGGAGGAGCGATTGCTGTGGTCGTTGGACTGTGCGTTGGCTGAAGAAGAAGCAGCAGCAGCAGCAGCAGCCTCGTGGTCGTCTCCAAACAAGAAAGCAGTGGTATTGACGGGCCCTATAACAGAGGAAAAGTCGACTCCACTGCGGTCACGCCGCGTCACGGGCATGGAATTCCTATTCAGGCTGAAACACAGCGATTGTCAGTACACAATAGGAAGAATGACCGACTCAATGAGAAAAGATGGACAAAAGTGAATATGTCGAGCGCTGAAGACAATGAAAAAGGAAGACAAAAGAAGACAATTTGAATAGGGGAGGGACTTGATGGGCAAACTCCTGAGATGGCTGGAGCAAACACACGGCAAAGGGCAAAGCCACAGCACGCCATGGACATGGCCACAGCCGTCGTCAGCCGTCGTCCAGGCCGCTGGTAAGCAGAAAAGCCACGTGGTTGTGTAACAGAAGCAAAAAGAGACTTCGTTTTCACTTACGATGCTGCAGACCTGTGGTTGAAGTCCCACACCTCGTCACTCAGGTCGTCTTCGCCTTCGTCGGAATTATCGCGAGTTTGCGGCAGAGACTGGCCGGTGAGAGCGTGATATGCCCTGGCGCGCTCCGAGGAGGGCTGGGCGACGACCTGCGAGCCTGCACGGCTCGGTCGGTTTGTCAAGCCTGGAGGTGAGGTGAGAGTCGAGCTCGAGAAGCGATTCGGCCTGGACAGAGAGGTTGGGAAGCCGCCGTCGCGATACTCTGGAGGAGTGGTCGGCTCGCTCTGGTGTCCGTTGTGAGTTGCCTCTGCTCGATCTCTGCGTAGCTGTTCTTTGCGTTGCTGAATCTGCAGCTCGAGGCGATCAATCTCGTTCTGGGCAGACTCAAACTGCAGTTGCTTCTGTCGGATGTAGTCACGTTCTGCAGACTTTCTGTCCGCCTGCTTTGTCCGTTAGTATTGTCCTTGTTTGAGCTTTGTGTCAAGTGTATATCATTGTCTTTCCCGTGCTGATTGAGGATGAAGAAGGAGCATTGTGCAGGCTGAATGGAATCTTTGGTAACTTACCCGTTGACCTTGATGTGACTTGATCTGGCACAGCAAAACGCAGGTTAGTCCCACTCATGGAAAAGAAAAGTGGAAAAAAGATGTATTGAAAAGTGAAACGCCCAGGAAGCAGAGAGACAGATTGAGAAATTATGACGTGGCATCTGGCTTCACTTTTGAGCTCGCGGTGAAACAAAACGGTTCGCGAGTCAGGGCAAAGGCCACGTCAGGCCCTTTGACTGAGATGCACGCTGCTGCAAGCAACAGTCCACCAAGAGCTCGCAAGATGAAGATGGTGCCGAGAAAGAAGTGCATGTGAGGGAGAAAAGCGAAATAGGAAAAAGGAAAAAAGGGGATGAGAGGTGAGTCTTTTGATTTGTTTGTGTGTGTATGTGTGTATGTGTGTGTGCGTGTGCTTGTTTGGAGTGACAAGAGGAGAGACAGGGAAAACAAAATTGAGACAGCGTACCGCAAACGAAAGGTCTGGTGGTGAGAACTCATGGGGTTGCCGACGATCCTGGCCCAGGGAAGGCAAATTACTGAAGAAGTTTGGGGCTGCATTGTTGATGGTGAAGCGCCGCTGCAAGCTGCCACGGCTGTCCCCAAAATTCGACTGTGGAGTCGGCATGCCAAAGGAAGTCGGGCGACTCATCGAGGTCGAAGGCTCTTCGCTGAAGAAGGAGAAGAGAGAGTTGTCCCGCGAAAGGGAAGTGAGCGAGTCGCGGGAGCGAGTGCTGTGGTCTGAGAGGCTCTCGAAGCCATTGGTATACGCCATGGCAGGCGTCTGTCAGTCTGGTGCTGGTCCACAAGTCAGTATACCGCCAAACAAGCACACCAACGCATGCCGTGGGCCGTGGTGCACAAAATGCACAGGCACGCTTATATACCGCTTCAAGCTTCGAGCGTCAAGCTTGAGCTTGAGCTTCAAGAGGACAGCATACCGTTCGTTTGTTGCAGCAGCAGCAGTAGCAGCAGCAGCAGCAGAAGAGACTTGGACCAAGAGGGAGCGATGTACAGTGGCCGGGTCCAGCTCAGCCGCGTAGATGGCGAGTCGAATGGCCGTCTGTATGTGGTTGGGTGGGTGTATATATGTGCGTGTGTGTGCGCGTGTGGGTTGTCCAAGGTGATTTACGCAACAGGAAGACACGGAGAAGCAGGAAGCAGTACAATGTCGACGGCTAGCGGGACGAGGGTGTGACGGTCGCACAGGCGCAGCGGCGCCAATATACAGGAGCAGAAGATATACAGGCGGCAGAATACAGAGGCATGGCCCTGGCAATGCTCTTGGGAGAGAGGTGGGAAGAGGGAAAGAATGCGGGGAGTCTAGGCGTAGAGGGTCGAGGAGAGATGAGGTTGCTGGTCTAAAGGGAGCGCCAATGCGCGATGGGCGCGAAAAAGACAGTCTAACGTTAAGAAAAAAGGACACCACTTGCTGTCAGCGCCGTGGGCCGCGCCTCACACTCCAGCTGTCTACAATCGCTCTGCCGCTGGGGCCAGCGAGAGCCTGGTGGGAACAAGGTGTCGTCCTGTTTCTCTTCCATTACAAATGCCCGGAAGGCAGGGCGGTTGTTTGCATTACGAAGCCACGGCAGCCCTTATTTACACCCACACACACTCACACTCACACTCACACGCACCCACACACACCGCAGCGAGCGCCCACTGCCGCTCCCACCATCAGAGCACAAGCATTTTTTGCCGCTGCGGGAGCAGCAGGATCGCTCACCAACCAGAGGCGTCCCCTGTCCGCAAATCCTCAACAGAGCCTAAGATCAAGAGGTTCCCTGAAAGACAGAGCCGGACATGTGTGCTCCGTTTGCGACTGACAATACTGCTGCTACTGCTGCTGCTGCTGCTGACGACGCTGACGCTGACACACAAACACACACTCTGGATCGTGTGCTGCATCACATTAAGGTTACAGTCGCAACAGAACCGCAAGAGCCTCTGGGCGCAGGCCTCAAGGAGTGCCATCCAGAAGAGGCCTTTTCCTGCAAGCCTAGGCTCTTGCTCTCTGCATCTGTCTCTCCCAACCTACAGTAGCCCCACCAACTTCCCTCACTTCCCCACTCTTAATGGTTTCCCCTGCCGCATTCATGGCGTTTTGGCGTCACTGCAGCGTGACGTCCTGCCCTGTCTCTCGCCCGAGCTGGCGCGCATCTGGGTTTGGGTCTGGACGAGGACGAGACTGGAGGGCAAGAGGACACTGCCAACTCCGTACCGTGGATCGGCCTGAGTTTCCTGTGGTAGCTGTTGTTGGGTCTGCATGGCCCTTTTTTTTTTCTTCCCTCCAGCTTTTTTTCCTTTGGTGCTTTCTCGTTAGTTTGCGGCAGAAGCCTTCCGTGCGGCTAAAAATTCCGGATACTCAGGAGCCGGATGTCTGTTTGAGCTCGTCTCGTCTGTATTCATGCTGCGGGCTCGGGTGACTGCTCCAGATGTGTTTCCCTCACCGCCAACAGCCTCGAGCCGTGGCATTCTGGATTCCAGCATTTGCCCCTTGCAACAAGTCCCACCAATGGATTGATTTTGCTTCTGCCCTTGCTCGAAGCTTTGGTCACTCAGGTCTCTTCGCGGTGGGGAAATTCGTGCTTGGGTTAGCGCCACCCTCACCGCCTCTTCTTGGCATACGACAGCTCAGCGAACATCGGGCGCATCAGCACGTGACCTTTGAATCTGTCTTTTCATCCTATCTAGCAGAGATTGTCTCATTCCAAATGTCATGGTCTGGGACGTCTCCGTTGGGCTTGCTCGACCAATTGCATCGTGTCCTGCATGACGTCCTCTCCCCTCCTCCATGCACGCAGGAGGACGCCTCTGCTATCCAAGACCTCCTTTGCCTGGGCCCAGCGGCGCTTCCAGAGCTCTTCCTTTCTGCTGAGCGGCTCAGTCGACGAGTATGCATAACGCGCAGAATCCTGTCGCTCAGGGCCGCTGCTCGTGGCCGAATTGTAGAGGTTGCTGATTGAATGTGCTGCCGCTGCCGCGTAGCCTGGCTGTTGCATGGGCTGCTGCTGCTGCTGCTGCTGCTGCTGTGGCTTCGAGGTGCGTCGTGGGGGCAAGTCTGGAAGTGGACGATCTGCGTTGCCAGTCGAGCTCGACAGGGGAGTTTTGGCATCACTTGCTTGACCTTGACTCGTTGTACTTGACAAGTTGACTGGTTTTCGGGGTCTTGGTGGCGGTGGTTTCTTCTTCTCTCCGACCGCTGTCTGACCTTCAGACTGTGTGCAAGTTACTGTGCTGCTTTCGTCTTCAGACGCCAAGTCTATCAAATCTTCTTCTTCGTGGCGCTGGACTGGCTTCCGGGCAGGGAGTCGAGGTCTTTGCGAAGGATCATCTTGATCCTCATCGACAGACATGTCTTTGAGTGAACGCGTGATGGCCTCCTGAAGTTGAGCATCGTTCTCATCATTTGCCGGCCGTCTGGTTTGGTTCAACGCAGAGGTGGATTTTGATTTGTGCATTTCGCTGCTTAGAGGTCCCATGGCAGAGTCAAAGAACCCTCGTTTGATTGTAGTCGTTACATCGCGGATGAAGACTCCCAGGACTCGTCCCGGATTCTCCAAGACTACGTCTGTGTAGACTTCGAGATCTGCCTCACCGCTGTCTCCAATGAGCAGAAATCTTCTGTCTGGGAAGTCGCGCATCAGTCTCTCCAGAGTGCTCTTCTTGCGTTCTGCAACCGGCTCAAAGATGCCCTGGAACATGCCAGTGTATGCTTTGAGGTGGAACGAGCCCCGCGGGAGGCCAGCCATAGTGAAGAACTCTGTCAGTGCCGGATACATTTGCCATGGCGAGTTGGAGACGTAGTGGAAGAATACTCCTTTTCGCTCCAGCTGGCTGTACCAGTCCTTGACTCCAGGTATGCTGAGCTCGCCAAATTCGCGGAGAAAGACATTGCGAAATACCTCACGCGCACCGCTCGAGATGGCAGAGTGCTTGACCGTGTCGTCAATGTCGCTGATAACACTGACACCGCTGGGTTCGGTGATTAATACTTCTTTTGTTGCCGACAATTTCTCAGAAGCCAGGATCCGCACATGAGTTGGCACAAAGTCGAGAGCTGCCCGCAGGTTGAAGTGCCCTGCTGCGTCTGTCTGTATTGTCTTTTGGCGCGATGTCTGCTCATTGTAGAAGAATGCGCTGATGGGTGTATCTGCCAGTGGATTGGCCAGGAAAGGCTTGAGGCGAGTCATCATGTGGCCGTTGGCCGTCTGCAGCTGCTCTGGAGTCATCTGAGATGGATCCGTCCAAGAGCTCTGCTTCGACAAGTGCTGCGGTGGTTCTGACGGTGTCTGTGACTGTCCACTGCTCCGCCTGCTGTAGACGCTCGCAGCGTCAGACTCTTTTCGACCCGGCACTTCGCTGTAAGCGCCATGCTGAGCCACCTTTCCTTCAGCTTCACCTCTCATGGCCAGCTTTTCCGCCTCTTTGGCTAGCAGCTCCTCCTCTTTCCGTTCGTAGTGGTTCTCCAGACGTTCACGCACAGGGTGCGGACTGCTGGATCTGCTGTTCGATGCGCTGCTTATCGGGCTTCTTCCGCTCGATCCAGGCAGGCCCATCATCTGACGGGCAAGTCCAATGCCGAGCCTGGCCTTCCTAGTCAATGGGCCCCTGTGAGGCGAGTAAACCCAACCGCGGACGTCTACGTCCACGATTGCATTGTCGTCTTCGTACTGCTCCCATTGCTGCCGCCAGAACTCGGCATCTCCTGCGCCTGCCGTGTCTCGAGAATCTCTGCCATAGCCTGCTGACTCCTGTATCGTTCCCGGCACTGCACTCGGCTTGTTCTTGAAATGTCTGCGGGCGTAGCTTGGGAAAAGAATCATCTCCTCTTCGCCGCTGCGTGTCACGGCAGTACTGGGATATGAGCCCGGTATGTTCTCAAACTCATCCTCGCCAGACCTTGAGGCCGCCCAGCTCTGGGCGGCGCTCTGCTGATACGTCTGCCGCAGCTCGTTGGCAGCACGCAGGTAGCCAGCAATCTTCCTCCGCCGCGCCCCAGGCTCGCGTGCACCGTAGCTGCCATCGCTGTAGGCGCTCATGTTCTTCGATCCCTGGACCTTGCTGGCATATTTGCCCTTTGGCCCGTACCAGAATAGGTGACCTCGCTTGCGAAGGAGCGAGAGGATGCTGCTCGAGGCTCGAAGACGGCGTTCTGCCTTTCGATTCTGCCGTGCTACTAGATACTTGTATATGCGGGATTGGGCACGATGCCGTAACTTGGGGAGCTTCTCGAATCTGAATGTCGATAGGCGGTCGTACAGCCGTTGTCTGTTGTTGGGAAAAAGGTACCTGAACAGTGAGGTCTTGTTGTGGGCAGCTGGCTTCGTCCGGCCAGGTATGTAGGGCGCCAGGTTGACCTCAGTCGCGTGACCAGCCTATTTGCTGATTCTATATTATCAGCTGGATATTAAAGATGTCACATACAGGCAATTCACTTGAATGATTTAGATGATCAAATGCTTGATTCACATGTAGAGTTGGAATTGTATTTAGGATGCGGACCCACGAACGACGTCACCCTTCATTTTTGGCAGTACTCTGTGGTTGCGCCTTTTGGGTGAAATCATCAATCCTGGACTCAACATTTTTATTTCGGCTAGGCAGTAGGCAGATTTTGATGGACTCGTAGGACATCATCTTAAATCCAATCTTGGACAGGGATAGTCAAGTAGAATGCTCTTTAGAAGATGACAGCCCCTAGCGATGCTGCAGGACGACGGGTTTATGCTGACTGAAAATGCTCCGAGCAGCTGAGGACAGAGAGCTTCAAAGAGAAAAGTCATGCTGCATTAAATGGTTCTACGGATGAGGGCCTATCTGTAGGCTCTAGATGCGAGTGGTGCTTCAAGCACGCTTGCCAAAAACACTGTCAAAGTTGGTCAAGGTGTAGCGGTAGCGCGTCTTGCCATCCTTGACGCCTTGGACAGCCTTGGAGCAGCCTGCTTCGGAAATATCGATGGCCTCAACCCAGCCTTGGATGTTCTTGTCGGCAGCCAGCTTGAGCATTTCCAGCATCTCAGGGCGGTTGCCAATGTGGCTGGCACCCATATAATACTGGCCAGGCACGAACAGGTTTGTCGAGATTTCGGGCAGGGCAGCATCTGGAAGGCCGACACAGTGGAATTTGCCTCCAATTCTCATCGTGCTGAAATACTCTTGCAAGTTGAACCTGTCGGTGGCATCGGCGCAGTTGAGGATGAAGTCGAAGGTAGCGTTGTATGGCTCAGCCCATTTGTCGTCCTTTGAGCAGATAAATTGACTGGCACCCATCTTGAGAGCATCGTCTTTTTTGTTGGGCGAGTGCGAAATGACATAGACCTCTGCGCCGAGCGCTTTTGCGAAAAGCACAGCATAGTGACCCAGACCACCAATGCCAACAATGGCCACCTTCTTTCCAGGACCGCAGCCGAGGCGCACAAGAGGGCTGTACACTGTGATGCCAGCACATAGAAGAGGTGCAGCGTTTACCGTGTCGAGGCCGTCAGGGATAGGAAAGGTAAAGTACTCGTGAGCGCGGACATGGCTAGAATAACCGCCCTGAGAGAGGACGCCGTTCTTGTATGGTGCGCCATACGTGTCTGCTGAGTGTCAGACCACGAAGTTTTGCAGAGAGAAGAGCGCTATGGTAGTCACATACCGACCATGTTTGGGCAATAGTTCTCTTGGTCCTCTTTGCAGAGCTTGCAGGTTAAATCGGCTCCAATCTGGGCACCAACGCCAACACGGTCGCCAACCTTGACAGTCTTGACTGCCTTGCCAACCTTGACGGCTCGACCAATGATTTCGTGACCAACGCAGATGGGCAGAGGGGCGTCGCCCCAACCACCAGTGATTGTGTGGACATCGCTGCCACAGACTCCGCATGCTGTCTGGTCGTCAACACAAAGTTGGGAAGCTGGGTTTGAAGAGGCTCAAGTTCCTACCATCTACGGCAACATCAATGTCGTGGTCTTCAAAATCCTTGAGCTTGAAATCGCCCTTTTTGAACGTTGACCATTCTTTGTGGCTGTGGACGAGAAAACCTTCGGCAGTCTCTGGGTAAGGCATCGTTACTTTGAAGTTGCTTTGCAGGTGCTTTGGGTTTACTGAATGTGATGGAATACTGGTATCCGGTACACGACTATGAAAAGGTCAAGGAACCGGAGAGGTAGGAGAAAAGAACTTCTACTGGTGGAGGGGCAATCTGCTTTTGTATGTGTCCAGCATCGACATCATGATTGCTTACCCATCAGTAGTCTGCTTTCCCATGTGCCCCATTGATAGCTTTGAAAAGTTATGGGATGCTCTAGATCCACGCCAATGGCTTCTACAGGCCTTCTACATGCCGTCATTACCGCCTCCTTGACAGATATTTCTGCAGTAGAGTTTCAGCATTGGGTACGTGTGGGGCACGTGGGCTACGTCATCATCACCTCGGTATACTGGCAGCCGAAAGGAGGAAGATTCCATAGCAACGCATGACCAGCATTTTGATACTTCAAAAGAGCGTCTTCGTTGAACATGTAGATATTCATAAGCTAAGCTGAGCTAAATGGACAGAGACTGGCGGCCCAGAAATACTAATGACACCCATCCAGTGTTCTGTACACGCTTTGACTATCTCCAGCACTTGATGTAGGCATGGTTGATGAGGAAAGGCTGCCCCTTTCCAGATGGAATAATCCGATGAACCCGGGAGCTTCACTTCCACCTCCTTGGGTCTTCGGAGTCATCAACAGACGTCGTCAATCATGGAACTTCACGCAACAAGTCAGGGGTAAGAGGGTCGGTAGAAGAGGGACAAGACTGGCGATGTGAATGCTGAAGCCTTGTCTTTATTACCTTGAAGTGCTTTCCTTCAAGGATGGAAATGCCAAAGGATAACATCGTCATCCCCTTGGAACGGGGATCCGTGACCTTGGCCGCGAGGTCCAGACTAGTTGGAAGCGCCACAGCCGACTTTTGCTATGGGAGATGCACGCAACTCTGAGGCTCAGTCAATGGGTTCGGAATTCTTCTAGACGGTTTACGTTTGTGTCGGCAATCGGCGTAGATGCTGCTTAGCCACATCAAAGTGGAGAGCAATGACTTGGAAGAGCAGAATTCGTAAGACGAAAGCGTTGGGTAGTGTGGCTGAGCGGAGATTTTACGCGAGAAAGAGGCGTCACCCTAGCCACAGGCGCCATGTGCCTTGGCCCATGACGTTGGCTGGCTGCTGATCTTGGCCAGAGCAATTTGAGCTTAAATGTCCTCTCATCTCTCTGCGTCCCAACTCCGGCACCTGGTGAGATAGCGCTCCTAACCGACTCACGCTCCCCCTACTCATCGTCCTTGAACGTCTCCAAGCCGTCTTTTCATCTCTACCCGCTTGACTGCCTTTGATCGTCTGTCAAAATGGGCGCCGGCGGAGCTGCCCTGCGCTTTTTGGCGACCTTTCTCTACGCCGTCGAATTCTGCTGCGCTGGCATCGTCTTGGGCATCTACTCTTACTTCCTTGCGGTCCTCGCCGACCGCAACGCTTTCATCAGCCGTGACTACAAGGCCGTTGAGGGCCTGAGCGGCGTTGCCGTCGTCTACACCATCTTCGCCGTCCTGCTTACCTGCTGCCTCGGCGGAAACCGCTTCTTCGCCTTCCTGGCCATCGTCCTGGACATTTGCTTCGTTGGTGCCTTCATCGCTTTGGCTGTCCTCACAAGGTCTGGATCAGAGAGCTGCTCTGGAATCGCCACGTCTCCACTGGGCACCGGACCTGCCGAACAGGCGAGCGCGTTTGGTACCAATGGCTTCGGAACAGGCCAGGGCGAGAATGTCACATATGCTGCCAAATACGGCACTGCCTGCCGTCTCAATACCGCTGCCTTTGCCGTCTCCATCATCGGTGCAATTCTGTTCCTCATCAGCGCTGGCGTCCAGGTCTGGGTCTCGCGCCACCACCAGAAGGAGAAGAAGTACGGCCCTTCGCCTGCAAACAACTACACGTCTGGCAGCGCCAAGCGCAAGTTCTGGCAGCGCAAGCCCAAGAACCAGGCCTTTGGCTCCAACAAGGACGCCGAAGCTGGCGTTGTGGCATCTGGCGGCCTCGCTCCGGGCCACCAGGACCTGCGCCAGTCCCACGACACCGCCGTGACGGGCACGACCATGGGCAACGACCACACGGCATCGTACAACAAGTACGAGTCGACTCCCGCCGGCACCGGCCAGTACCACACTGCTCCCACCGGAACAGCGACCAACGCCTACGGATACAACACCACCGCACCAGTGGGCACTGCCACCAGCAACCCCTATGGCTACAACAATACCGCTACCAACTACTAAGTCAGCTGCAGAGCGACTATGACAGGTCCACGAGCTTAACCCTTTGGACTGTTGACTTTCTTCCTTGAGCGTTTGATGATTGTTTTTTAAAATAATACCCAAAGCCTGAGACCTGCAACGGAGGGCCACTCGTTCTTTCGTACTTGGACATTACGCCATGACCCAGAACGGGCATGTTCAGCATGAATTCACCAATTTTAATAATCTAATAATTAAGAAGTGGCCTCATGCCGTGACAATAAGCAGCAGCAGCCTTTAATTTTCCTCGCCTAGCTTTGAGCTACCTTTCTCTTGCCCTTATCTTGGCCAGCAGACGTGGCTTGCTCGTGCTGTGCCTTTACCACGTCGAGTCTGCCCCGCATGAGTTGCTGTAGCACCTCATTGCGTCTGGCGAGCAACATCACGTCTTCGGTGCCCACCACTTCGCGCCCCGCATGACTTTTTGCCTCCTTTGAGCCTTTGTTCCACAAGTGACAGTCAATGTGGGGACGGCACTCACCGTGCAAAGAATTCGACGTCGATTGCAGCCGTCTCGATCTGCGCCCACACAGCTTCGGTCAAGGCTGCGATAAACTGTGGCGTGGCGTTGCTGTTGAGCGTCATGCACGCGTCGTCAACAAGGCGACCGACGGCCAGCCAGAGCGACTGCTTCAGTTGCTACGTGTCCAGGTCATGATGTGAGCTGCGTTCAGGGATGTGTGCATCCAGAATCCCAAGAAAACACCCACCTCTTCGCGTACATCTTGGGCAGACGGCGCTTCGTCTCCCTCTGCTTCGGACATGCTACTTCGCTTACTTCGCTTCTCAAGAACTAATCTGGACGAATGCCCTTGATACACAAAGATGCTCCACTTCGGGATCAGCGAGGGAGAAAAGAGGCTGGATGCAAGGCCATTGCGCTGCGCACGAAAGACAAAGTGACCTGAGCAACGCTATACAGACGGGGTACAACTTCTTGGCTCTCACCGAATGCAAGTAACCGCCAGCAGGTAGCCGTACAGGCAATCTTGCATGCAGTCCTCGCTTGTTTTTATTTTTCTCAGGCTAAAGCTGAAGGTCCTTGGGTTTGGTTTTTTTTTTGGAAAGCCACAAGTCTCGTAGCTGCACTTTGCAAGGCTCCTGCAACATCGACTACGGAGACACATGACCCATGCAGGCTCGTCTTCAAACTGCAAGACAATCTCCACTTTGCATGCATAAGGCTGTGCATCTGGCTATGCATCTAGCCCTAAAGAGCTGGAGACCACTTCTTTTTCCAGGTTGCAGCGGATAGACCTCCCGACTCTCTGCAAGAAAAGTTACAACGTGTTCTCGAAGCTCGATTGTTACACAACCCAGACTCTGCTTCTTCACTTCAGTCCAACCGTTTGGCATTGAACTCGACAACTGGCTCTTCAGGCCCGTCACACCGAGCCTCAGCCTGCTCGTCTCTGCTGGCATGAGGGTGCATCGTTCGATGGGGCTGAGCTAAGAGGAAAGAAAGTTTTGTCGTTGACATTTCTCAGCATTAGAACTTGGCAGTGCTGGCTCCAACCAGAAACGAAAGGCTGAGCAATCCTTGATTGACAACGCAGACCGTCTTGTGGCATTGATCGTCTTTTCAGAGGCAGATCTTTGACGCTCGACTCAGGATTTTCGCTGTGTGAGCATCGACGCTATGCCACATGTATGTCTCCGCATCCTCTGCCTCATTACCATGGAGCCTCTGCGAATATCAATGGATTTGGCCATCTCCAATCGTGCAAGGCCACGACGCAACACTTTAGTCTTGCTCAACCATTGCACTTGGTGCAGCACACAGACCAAGCCGTTACACCGCGCGGCCCGTCGTTGAATGGCAAGTTCAAGCCACGGTCATAGCACCAAGCCGGCTGTCTGCATTAGACCGACTCCCACCCACATACTCTTAGCTGTGCAGCCGGCCGATCCATGACCACTCTCATAGAGGAGTCGCTGAGTCTTGCAGCCTGGCTGGCCTCTACGCGAGCGAAACCCAGACGCCAAAAGAAAAAAAAAAGGGCAACTCAGCCCCCCCCTCCTCTTCCTCATATGCATGTCAGATTGGCGTGTGCCCCACCGGCATGCCAGAAATCAAGCAAGCAGACAAGCAATCATGGGCTGTCTGAGGAGAGGCTGCATTGTTTGCCATGGAGCAAGGAATTCAAGGACCGCTGCCCATTACTGGCGAGGTCTGGAAGTGGCGGTTGCCTGGCGTCCCAGAATGGACCTACATGGAAGCAGGAGATACGTTCTCCAGCACGCGCGGATCATGCATGACACGCAAGCGTGCCCACCAATGGGCTTTTCGCGGAGAATTTCCTCACCACAACTGGCCCATCTGGACAGTCTCTGTTCCATTCTCTCTGGCTTGAGGTCGCAGAATTTCGTGTGGGACTGCGCCACTGCTCAAGCTTCTGCCGTTGAGACAGTGGTGCACTTCTCACTCCACTTTGTGAGCCTGTGGGTATTCGTCAGCCCGTCTGTGTCATGGCCGTATGCAAGCCACATGTCCCATCGTCATTTTAGCCGCTTCGCGGGCGCCGCGGACCACTCTAGAGGCTGCCCTGGACGCCATGGCGTAGGCCAACCGGCGTACACGGCGGCAGCTTGCCACCAACTAAAAGCCGCAGATCGCACTGCAAGGAACCAGTTGAAATTCCTCTTCACTCACCGCTGCTAGGGCCCCACGACCAGATCTTCGACGAGACTTTGCACAACCCCACCAGCAGTCGTGCGCGCCGGCCCGCGACACAGAAGCCAGCCTTTTGTCGCTTTTCTCTGCCGGAGCTTTTCCCCACAAAGTCATGTAAAAAGACGGGCCCCTTCACCGCATCGTCAATCCTGCTCTGCCCTCTCCGCTACTTTTTGCCTGGATGCCGCGACGTCTGAGCTCTCATGGCGCCACAGTACGACTATTACGACCGGTCGTCGACGTTGCATGCTCCTCGCCCCCGCAACTATCGTCATACATCTGAGTATGTCCAGCAGCAACCCTCACGCGACCACCCACAAGACACCCCCAAGAGCGTGTAAGTTGTTTTTCGTGCTTCTTGAATGGATCAAGGCTGACTTTATCTAGCCCTCGCTCCTACAACTCGTCCCAAAACCGCTTCTCTGTTCCCACTTCAGCCCCCAACACGAGACCCAGCTCTCCTGTGAACGATTCCTACTCATACAACAAGCGCTACTCATGGCCTCCTTCGCCGTCGGTCGAGGACGAAAGGAACTCGCGTGCCAGAGAAGCCTCCCCACCTCTCGTCATGGATCCCGCAGTGTCTGAGATCAAGGTCAGAGGCATCCCCAACCAGCAGCCAATCTTGGTCGAGGCAGACATTTCCCTGGAGAAGGTCTCTGAAACAAAGACACAAGAGCTTGGGCAAGACGGAAGGCCGATTGGCAACGACGAGGCTGCATCTCAGCGCAGAAGAGCCACACCCTATGCAACATCTCACTCTGATAGCGAGAGAGCGTCAAGAAGGCGTGACTCTGGCTACGCCTCTCGTGACTTCAAGCAGCCCGGCAGCAACGAAAACTCACCTTCTAATGCCCTGCGTGGCCCAGGTAAATCACGACGCAGCGTCTCCCGGGGAAGCATCAACGATAATGTACGGCTTGACAAGAACAAAGCAGCCGACGGCCCCAAGCCACAAGCTCCTGGTGTCAGGTTTGCCGCCGATCCTACAGAAAAGGCTGTCAGCGACAGAGCCCAGCCTGTGCCCCTGGCTGCGAGGGTCAAGGGCCAGAGCCTGCACCACGTAAGGCGTAGTACTTCTGATGGTCTTCCAGCACCTCTATTCCGTCCGCAGTTGGATCTGCGGCGAGACACTGCCACTGGTGCTGGCGGCCTGCTCGTCGACTCTTCTCAGTTCGTCTCGTCCCCCACCACATTCTCTGGTGATTTTGGCGGTTTCAAAAGAGGCAGCATAAGCGACTCGTCAAGGCCAGTCACTCCAGACGAAAAGTCTCAGCGGCGTGGAGCATCTCCCCAGGGCTCGCCCCGTAGTGCCACGTCGTCGCGTCCGTCGTCGCGCCCTGGCTCACGCTCTTCCTCCCCTCAGCCACCTGTTCAGCTTCCAACACGTGTACACTTCAAAGCCGACGACCGCACGCAACGGACCTCGAAGCTGATGTCCTCCATGACCCCCTCTACCGCCGATCTTCGCAACGACACTTCCCGACCCTCCTCTCGCCACGAAACCATGTCACCCACCCGCCCGGGTACTTCGCTACCTTACCCGGTGGATGACATGGCGCTCATGCCGTCAGAAGAAGACCACCGTTATCGGCCCCGGGCGCTTGAGTCGGCCCTTATGCCCAAAGCCTCGCCATCGTCAGCGGCCAGCACTTCTGCAGGTGGCCGCCCTGGCCGTCCTCAGTTTCTGCGGACGCAGAGCCAAGATCAGACTCTGCCTCGACTAGCCACCACTGGCCTTTTTGCTTCTGCCAACCCATCGCCGACGGTGCCCACACCTACCAGCGCCAAGCCGGGTGCTCTGCATCCTTGCCCTGTCCCCAAGCCTATAAAAGGCTTCAACGACTGGTACACGCTCAAGGACTGCTCTCGATTCAATATCTGCCGATCATGCCTGGACGCCAACTTTGCCGGAACCTCGAGCGAGCGGCACTTTTTCCGTGCCTCGCGTAACCCGGACAAACGAGTGCAATGCGACTTTGCCTCCCCCTGGACCCGACTCGCCTGGAGGCTGGACAGGCAGCGAGACAGAGGCGACCTCCGCTACCTCTACGCCATTGCTGCTATCATGGTAGCCGAGGTTCCCTGCCCCGGAGTTCACGAGGACAGGATGACGTGGCACACCATTGTCGACGACGAGGGCAAGCAGTTGGGCAGATTTAACGTCTGCTCAACTGACCTGAAGATGGTCAAGACGCTCTTGCCGCACACCAGAGACATGTTCGAGAAGAACCATGAATCTGCAGGCCGTCCGCGCAAGTGCGACTTTAACGTCGAGAGCAAGCGCTTCACCTCGTACCTGAGCTCGCTGACCGACGTCGAGAATGGCTACCGTGCAGGCGACCGAGAGCATGACCAGGCCAAGCACCGCTTCTACCAGAAGGCCCTTGGCAACACCCAGGTGCGCGAGTGCGCCGGCGACAAGCTCATCTCCGACGCCCGCTGGCATTTCATGCCCAACTTGCCAGACTTTACCGTCTGTGATGAATGCTACAGCGCCGTCGTCTGGCCACAGATTGCCAAGGATTCTCGCGTTGCCCTTGGTTTCAACCGCACTCCTTGCCGGGTTCGCTCCCGCCGCGGCTCAGCGTCGTCGCTGAATGGCATGCAGGACGTCCAGAGCTGCCAGCTCTACTCTGAGCGCATGCGGCGCCAGTTTGATAAGGCTTGTCGCGAAGACGACTTTGCCTGGCTCGAACGCAAGGCAAAGGAGCGCAAAGAGGTCGAGCTGGAGATTCACGAGGAGCGGGCAGCCCTCTTGGCCGAGGACAAGGCGTTGAGGCGTGAAGGCCACAGCGAGCGGCAGCTGGCCAGCGTGCGATCTAAGCTGGCAAAGCTTGACGCAGACTGGCAGAGGTGGGAATAGCATGCCCTCTCCCGACACTGATGAGGGCTCCTATTTTAAAAGCTGGATGGCAGAAAAAAAAAGGAGATATAATGAAACGACGTTGGGCCGTTTATGGAAGGAAAAAAAATATATGAACAAAAGCATGTGCTTGTGGTGGATTGGCATCCATCGCTTTCTGCCGAAAAGCAAAAACTTAACGATTTCGAATCACTTTTGATGATACGGGTTACGACTTGCAAAAAAAAAGCATTTTTTGGACACGACTCTATAGAAACCTTTTAATTAATGCATCTTCATGTCTCTTCTTTTATATGATTGTTCGTATATTGATTGAAAGATATGCGACCTCTGCTTCCCCTCCAAAAGAGAAGACCCTTTGCTTTTCCAATGCTGTCGTCCTCTCGGGGCTATGTATTTGGGCCCATTTCTTGCCAAGTCTCTTTTCGTGAAATTGCTTCTCATTTTGTCTCTTCTGGGGAGCCTTTAATATCTGGCAGGGCGATTATTAGAAAGGAAAATCGAGACGAGAGGCCAGAGAATAAGAGAAAAGTTGCCCCAGCCTCTTTACATGCCATCTGTCTTTGACTGCTTTTTGATCAAAGTGCAACTGGGAAGAATGCCAAACATCTGGGCAGCTCTTGGTGGGTGGGCCCGTCTCCCTACCACTAAAGTATTCCATCACGAATCTAATTGCATACTTTGGGAACTGACTTCGATGCTCAGGAGAAAGGATAGAGGGAAAAAGATGGCGGTGAAGACTAGATGTATATGAGGAAGCTTGATTGGTTTGTTTGATTCTACGTAGCGTTTTGTCAGACAGGTCAATGGTTCATCAGCGCAGTACAAATCCACTCTTGTTTGTTTTTGTTGCCTGTGGATAGACTTGAATGCCTGTGCCCATGCTCCCAACTCATCAAGTACGCTTGTTCTTGGGGGCTCTTTTGCTCGCAAGGTTGGGATCGAGCAAGTGAGAGGGGCGCGTGAGGGTAGCATTCTTCTGCATAAAATCGCGCTTATCCTCAAACGTGGCCAGTGACTCGTACTGGCGTGCAAGGTCGGTCCCGTCTTCGATGAGATGCTCAACGTCGTCAATGATGAAGAAGTGGTAATTGACCTGTTTCGGAGCGGCATCATCGCCAGCCACGTCCTTCTTCTCCTTCTTGGAGGCTTCGGCCTGCTCTGAAGCCATATCTTGGTCAATTTGCCACTTTGCTCCGGTGATGCTGTCGACGTTGGGGCTGATGCAGCCTTCTGAGCGCGAAATTTGTTGGCCGCACTTTGAGGGAACCTGGTCGGCAAATGCTTCGACAATGGGCACGCTGATGGCCTGCTTGGCGTTGGTGGAGGCCCAAACCATGGGCGTACCTGATTTGTAGCAGCAAGAATCAGCTGCAATGTTGTCGCATGTATAGCCGGCAGTGGTAGGACAGTTCTCGGCCGTGTAAAGATAAACACTACCAAGCGACCAAGCGGGTCTCAGGAAGCAGAAAAGGAGTGATACTACAAAACCGGGACAAGGTTAGTAATGGCTATACGGTAAAGTCTCGCAAAATTTCAAAAGCTTGCAGCAAAATGGCACGGATTGCAGTTAAAAATCTTCATACCATGAAGTATCATGGAGTTGGAAGTGAAAGGATGCATGATGTTTTGCGAAGATCAAATAGGCGACAGGCCTGCCGATGAGAAATTATCTGATTGGCTACTTGAGCGGTGATGATCCGAATCCAGACCGTGAGGCGCAGATTACACCTATATACCAAAGACTGCCAGCGTGTGATTACTCTCATTGAATGAAGCTGGTCCAAATTGGTCCAAATCGACCCATGCGTAGTGTACGCTTAGCATAGTCACATCGGTTTGCATTGAGCTGTTCGTCTGCTTTTGGCAGGACAAGCGTCGATCATTGTCTTGGGCAGACTTTGTGCCATGGGATCTTATGTAAGCCCGGTCGGTACACGGACGTTTGAACGGCGACTATTGTTCCCGACTCCTTTTGGCCCGTCTCTGTAAGGCTAGGAAGCTTTCTAGCGCCAAGTTGCTTACATAGTTCCATCAACTTGGTAACCTTATTCTACGACGTGACTGCGCCTGCTGAACCAGGAGGATGCAACTGTAAATCGTGCTGTATGGCTCAAAGGAGTCGAATTGAGATATGGGAGTTAGAGATATTGGCCTCGACCTTCATAATGTATGCCGTCGACAAGATCTATTGCTATATAAATGACCTCTTCTTTGATTGACAGCGACATCTTTTCCAACAAGAAAATCACAAAAGTATCTGCCAGGCTCACACAAAGTCAAATCTGGAATCTCCCTGCTTCGAAAGCTAGAAACTTCACCATGCAAGCCATCTCAGCCTCCGCTATGGCCTTCTGGCTGACACTAATCGCTTCTTCCACGGCCATTGCGCTTACGCCCACGGAGAATTCGAGCAATCTGGACTTGATTGAACGTCAGGACCCAGCCCCCGAGTCTGTTCAAGTCGTGGTCTGCAACGACAGCTCCGGCAACGGATGTGGCGTCAACGGTGGCACTTGCAATACCGTCACTCTCGTTGTGGGAACGTACTCCAGCACGCCAGGCACTGATTGCTGGTATCTGCCAGGCGAGCCTCATCCGGACCCAAGGAATCAGGATTATTCCGCGAGGATCCAATTCTGCAACGACGCGGGCGGTAAGGGAAAATGTAATACTGCCGACACATGCAAACTGTTCCCCGACGAGTCTTGCGTTGCTGATGGAACCGAGTCCATGGGATTTCTAGCTTGAGCGAACGTGGCGGGCAATGTGGATACGCAAGGTTGACGGTGCGAAGCTGAATCTGCTCAAACGACCCACCTAGCAGCAGACTTGGCTGGATGATCTTTTGCTGGACGTTGGGTTCAGTCATCCTCTCTTTTGACCTTTTCCTGTTAGTTTCGAAATGCCGCTGTGCCCAACTAGTTTAGTACACTCCTTTGAATTATACAGCTGCAAAACCGACTGCTTAAGTCCGTCTCTGTATGTTGATGGTGCTCTTTTGTTTTTTAGAGGTTTAATCCAATGCTGTTATTGTTATTTACTGATTGACAGGAAATTTTTCAGAGGTTGTATCTACTTCAGAACTCGAATCCTTTTGGCATTTCGTTTCCTCTGCTTACGGCAAGCTGAAGACTAGGAGAGTTCACCCGCAAAGAGGCAAGCGCCATTTGGCAACAGTGCCAAGGCTTGACGTAGCATTTTTTAGCCTGTCCAAAGTGTGAATGTGATGGTCATGATGATAGCATGATTCTAGACGTGAAGTTACTGACTAAATTGGGGCTAAAATTGGCGACGAAGGGTTGCGCCTGTGGACGCACGAGCTATGACTCGGCAAGTCCGGACCGGTAAATTCTGCATCAGGACTTTGAAACGGGCTTTCTTATAGAGATAAAATCCATTCACATATTGATGGGATTACTTGGCCGGGCAAGGCTAATAGAAAGCCAAATATGGGTGCTGAATGCAGCTCTTTGCTCTTGGCCGACCTAGAAGCGCAGACAGTCAATGAAATTCTGACGAATCCAGCAGTAAGTTTCGTTTTCCGCATCCTTGGTATTGATGGTATGATTTATTAAGTTCGACCTAAAAGATCATCCAACGCCTCAATTGCATGTCTCGGTTCCTCTCGCCACGGGCTCGAAGCACTCTTCAGAGCATTCTAGATAATGTAGAAGAAAGCTCATTAAGCCTGTCCACCAACCATGACGTTGATTTGGCTGGTGTACGAAGAATCAAAAATCCATATACACCAACGATAAGTGTCGAAACAAGGGGCTCGGAACTTGAAGATTTTCTGGCGCTCCTGCACCATGACTGGAAACAGATCATGACTATCAATCGTTCAGAAAGCAATACAAGTGGAGAAGAGCAACCAACAACAGTGCTTCTGCTAAAAAGCGCTATAGGCATGTTCTCCAGTACTGCGTCAACCTTGCGACATCGTGTTCGTCGTCGTCTCGCATACTTATTCTTCTACCAGTTGCATCATCTCGTAAATGGCAATAAGAATTTGAGTAAAAGGGGCTTGCAATCAATATTGCAAGCTATGCAAGAAATCGGAATGAACGCGCAGGAGATTCAGCGAATCGAACTTCATCTTCGCCAATGGATTCATCGAGGCCATCGCTATGCAAACTTATGCTATTCTGTTGGCACTCGATCTGTGATTTTGCTGCTTCCAAGCGCAGTGCCAGACTCTTTGTATGGGATTTTTTCTTTGTATGTCTTTGGTTTTTATGGGTGTTAGCTGACAGTTGTCTCTAGCTGGGAGCAAACACTCCCATTGAGTGGTACAATCTATGATGGCTATGTACAGCAACTGCAAGAACACCACCGTCTGAAGACTTGCCGGCAAACTCAACATGCCCACCACGTGCTCGAAGAAGCACTGAGAGACCTTTTGAGCCCCTTTTCATGGCCTCACAACCCTACGTCTGAGAGCGTGAATAGCGGAGAATTCAGCCTTCCATGGACCCCGCTTGAGGCTAACTCCTCAAGAGATGATCTCACAGGCGCTTTCGAATCCTCTATGAACGATGCAGAGCACAGAAGCCAGAATAAGGCGCTGATGGCAGATAATGGCAGTACCTTTTGGGACTATACCTGGCTTACCGGTACTGAGGACGAGACATCATTCGACAATATTCTATCATCACCTTGACCGTTTGCTTATATGTCTTTGTAACATAGATTTGGCGAGCTATATCTTATGTACACACGATCAAAACCTGGATAGATTCCTTGTTTCAATATACATATACTCGAATAGTGCTCGGAGATGTTGACTTATGACGAGACAGCACTGCCAAAGTGGCCGTGCACTTTTTCAAATCTCAGACAAACTATTAGCAGCGATTCAAGAGGCAAGTTTTAGACAAAAATGCTCAAACCAGCGAGATAGGGTCGGGTTGTACCTCAGCTCGCTAATCAAGTCCGATAGGCTTAAAAGTGATATTGATTAGATATCCTATGTAGACCAAAAATATCTGCAGAAAGCTTGTCCTAAGGGGAAGGTGCGAATTAGTTTAGATCATATAACCGTTGATCGATAAAGGAAGCGAAAGGCGAATGAAGGAGTTGAGCAGACGCCGTCAAGTCTGCTTTCATGTTACAGACGCGAGGCCAGCCCGCTGAACAGAATCCTGATCGAGTCTTGCATGCGACCAAAATTCCTCGTCTGTTCACAAGGGGTTCTTTGGGGCTAAAACTCGTCGTCAGTGCCCAGAGATCCTTTCCTGATATTTCGCGCTTTGAACAAGGCTGGCAACAGCACGGAACTTTATGAGTGGGCGGAGAGTGGGCAGGCAAGCAGCAACCATTCCTGCACCAGCAGAGACCATGGCGCAAATAAGTCCTTGGGTAGTAAGACCTGTACCGTACTCTTGTTAGTGACCATGATAAAAGTTTCGGAGGAGCAGTATTTACAGACCTTGAAAATCGCGGGCGGAAAGGTCTGATTTATACAGGATCCAGACCCACATAAATAAACGTGCCACAGCAGCGGCGGTTGAGCTGTTTGTTAGCATGTTAGCAAAGTATGTGTCAAGTTTTGAACAACTTACACAAGGCCGAGCAAAAAGGTTATTAGGACGGCTATTCGGCGGCTCGTGCTCATCTGTAGCTTTATAACCCAATAGACAGGCATGGCTACAACAACTAGGTCTGTAAATAGATCCAGCACACAAAATGTGATTGATGCAATTGAAGTGTTGATACACCGGGCCAGTTCTTCCTGCAGGCTAGACCACCAAACGGAAGGATCTGCACCACATTGAAAAACTGTAGTGAAGAAATAGGCGACTGTCATAATAGAGAGGAAAACAATGGTCGATTTTGAGATTATGGTAAATAGCCGACCAACGAAGACCAGTCTATACCAGAGAACGACGCCGAGTTTGGTCAACGGAAAGGCAGCCCGTTCAAAAAGGTGGAAATAAAATATACTCTGTGAAGGTGAACAAACAGCCTTCTTGCAATCGTTCCGGGCCAATACTTACAATTTGCAGGACTTGGTCATGCTCATTTATCTTCAGATGATGCGTAACTGGATCCAGGACTGAATGTCCCCCGACTCCGCCTTTTGCCGTTGCTGGCCGTCTTGGTCAGCCGTCTTGCGAATGCGCTTGATTCATTGCAAGAGCTACCCCATAAGAAGACCCCGGACATAGCGCAGATGAAGGCCTAGAACGGCAAGTCAGCACGTACTGAGCTTCTCAAGGGCTTATGGGAGCATACCCACGCAATTAGCAGAACAGCATCATCAGAACCCCACTTGTGCTTTGTCTGCGACTTAGCCAACAGCCTTAGAGCAATTGACAGGGACGCTAAGATGGGCATGAGAAAGCCTACTACCCAGCAGCCTGCACTATTTGGGGAATTTGCACGCTGCGAGTTTCCGGGCGTGTATGCCATCTTCCAGGGCTTAGCATACTATACTAAAACGTACGTGATATTAGGAGACATCTAATATCAAAGACAATGCCAGACAGAAATTCGTTCTGGTTGTCTTGGGGTTGTAAAGATAAGAAGCCAATGGATAGTGTTTTAGGCTGAAGCTGATATGGGGGCCAAAACCGGAGCTGCATGGCCCGAGTCTTATCTTCCTCTCTCTAATATCCAATTAGAGAGATCTCTACTGCGCAGCACTTTCTCTGGCAAATGGAGCTGCGAGGGTATATCCGAGCTTTCCAACACGACAAGTGAATCAGACTTGAGCTATTGCGTTAGTCTCCCAGTCGAGCTCTTCGATGCTCACCCGGCCGATTATGATAGGGCAATGGTGCGTAGGACGGGCCAACAAAGCGCTGATCACAAGATGGGCTGGGCGTTGACCTTCAACCGCGGTGATTGCTGCAGGAACGACATCAAAGATTGGACAGATATTACTACGACCATGCAAATCTTAATTTCAACAAAGACAAATTCACGCAGCCTCACTTCAAAATCGCGAAAGGGGCATCCGAAATTGAGTATTTCCTGGATTCTTCGACGAGGCTGAGAGTTCATGACGCTGCTGATTACCGATCTACGGGTCGCGGCCCGCAAATCTCCACCATTTTAGTTATGATAACCATCTCCGGGACGGGCGACGCCGACGCAAACCCTAAATCATTTGTAGCCGCAAAATGGGTTTATGCTTGCCTTGTTCATAGGCACCGGGCCACTTCGCTTTCGAGGTAAAGGAGAGACGTATGCATTCTGGCTTTCTGCAACGACGTCAGGAGGAAGGTAATTCTCTGAGGCGCATGCTCCTTTGTTTTCGTTGGAGCCAGCCTTGCACAAGGAGGCTAGCATGAGCGCTATGACGACGGAACCAAGCTGCATTTTACACTGATTTCTGTTCGCAGCTCTAGATTTGGGCAGAAATTAGCCACGTGGATATGGAGTACTCAAATAGTCTTCTTGGGTACCACACACCTGGGTATACCGACTCAGCAGATCGTATTCAGCTGAAAATGGCTGGTAAGATGGAGGTTTCACACCAAGCACAATCCGGGATTGCCTGGCTTTTGTATGCTAGCCGAAACCTCTGTGGGACGCTCAGAGCACCTCGCCTTGCATGAAGTATCCCACTAGTAAGCTGCCACAATTCGGTCCCTGTGTCAGAGGCGCAAAGTAGCTCCGAGCCACGCAAGCTCGTTGCTCCAAAAACCTTCCTTTAATTAGAGGCCTGAGATATTGAATAGCTTGTGGAGGCAGGCCTCTGAACGAATGGAAGCGCTCAATTGCTATCAAAAGAAGCAAATAGTGCCAGGCTATCAACCGAACAGAGGCCACGGTGATAACGCATGACCAAGTCCTCTTTCTTCTCTTTTGCACAAAGCATTCTTACTTGCCCACTTCTTACGGCTACTATGACGACAGCTAGCTACCACGCTCTTACCCACGATGTAATCGAGCCACATAGCTCGCGCAACATTTGTGAAAACAAGACGTTGCTGTCACAGCTGACACAGTTGAGGCTCTCCCTCGCAGTAAACATTTTTATTAGAGAGTGTTACACAACAGGCTACTCACGTGATCAGGCACACACTCTTTTTGCTGTTCAGTTTGCTTCTTGTTCTTAGCACTAGATAGCTAATTCATTCACTCATTTTCACTTGATTCTCGCCTTGATGCTCTAACAATTTTCCTTATCGTGGCAATGATAGCCACCTCTCTCAATAGGCCGTGGCAAGATGGTTCAACACCATACGGTGAGACTTTAGATTGACTCAGGGCCAGAACTGAGACTGAAATCATTACAGCAGAGCTGAGGTACAATACGCCGGTGACTTGGGATTTCACCTCCAACTATGGTTCCTTCGGAGTGCGAAACTTTTCCGAGCAAGACCGATTGTGGGAGTCAATTCAAGTTGGAGCTGGAAACATTGCTATGACTCTAGAAGAAGTGAAAGCCTTTGACCTACCGCACTCTCAGCCATTTCCCTGGGACAGGGACCGTAGGATGTACCTCACTGCGGGGTACCATAGCCTGCACTGTCTTGTGAGTTCCTCGTAGAAGACCGTGATTACTGACAGAGGGCTGACACCTGACATAGAAAAAGATCCGCCGACATGTGATGCAGATCAATCGAGGGCAACAGCCGTTTGATGGGCTTCTCCATGTTATGCACTGTTTAGACGCGCTTCGACAGGACATAATTTGCCATGCCGATGATACTCCCATGTACATGTGGAGAGAGGACACAACTCAAGCTCGGGTAATCACAGCTCAAGGGCAAAAGAGGATCTGCCGGGACTGGTCGCAGCTCGAAAAGCATGCCGCAAACCATAACGCCTGCTTCTCGTACTTGAATGAAACAGAGGGAGTCACAGACGAGATTGAGCGTTATAAGTATTGCCCAAGGAATTCAATATTTGCGCAGAACATGCATGACTACTTTGGATTACCAGCGGACTTTTTCTTAGAGCCTTGGGAGACTGTGCCTGACTATTCTCAGAACTGGGAGGAGACTTCAGGAACAACCTAGTCATTGTATATTTAAGAGACTGGTTGGTGGCCGAGCAACACGCTAATTTGCCAATTGCATGATATTTTCAATTTGGGCAACAATTAATCAATCAATGATTTGCTCGTACCTTGCATTATGTGACAAATGAGAATGTGCCTTGCGATAAGCATACTCTAGTAAGGGTGTATAGCCTGTGTTGAGCTTTGAAACTGGAGGGTCCCCTTGTGCCCCGCCAGCCTCGCCTTTCCAAGCAGTCTTGCAGCCAGCATTAAAATAGTCGCTCATGTTAAGTTGCTTACCTTTCCGCTTGAGCTGATCAACCCGATGTTTGAATCAACCTGTAGTAAGCATGGAAGAGAAATTGTCAGAATAAGAATGACTATTCTTCAAGGTCTTGCCGCTGTTCTCCTCCTTCGTGGCCTTCTGCAACTCGATCAATTTGACGTTCACATCTTTGAGTCTCGGCCAAAATTCTGGCAGGAGGGCGCAGGTATCTCGATGGTTGATAGCACTGTTAGAGTATTTCGATCAATCAACCCGTCTCTCATCCAAGATCTAGATCTTGCAGGTGGAGTAAAAAATAAGGGTGCAATATTTCAAGTTGGCCAAGGCGTGCACGCCGGGTTCGTGTGCCTACCGTTAAAATGCCTCTGGTAAGTGCAACCCCACTACAATCTTATTGATACTATTGAATTGACGGGATGTTTCCAGAACGTGAATGATGACGATTACCTCCGAATTGTGTACCGCCAGGCATTCTTGACTCAGCTACTGGCATCTGTTCAAGAACATGTCATGCACGCTGGTAAGAGATCGGCACACTAACAGGTTTTCTATTTAGATAGGAAAATTTCGCCTTGGAAGAAGCCATAATGTAAGCAATATATAGATAGTGATACTCGTAACTCTTCTTTCTAAGCACTTCCTGCCTGAAACACATCTCCTCCTGTAAGCTGACTTAGCCATTCTTATCGCACATCGTCAGGCCAATACTGTCCTAATCCACTTACATCTTCTGTCCAACATAGAGAGTGTCATTTCCCAGTGATGTCAACCCGTTTCAAAACCTGTTGCTCAGTAGCAGAGGATGCATGTAGCAAAGGATTTCTGGGATATACATAGCGAATGGCGCGCTTTCAGACTGACTCCCACTGCGACCTTACCCTTACACACGACCAGTAGAATTCCCAAGTTAGGGGATCTGAACGACAGATCTCACTAAAGGGTGCACCTAGCGGCGAATTCGACTAATAGATCTGCTGAATAACGGGTCTGCCTAGCAAAATCTCTGCCCACAGATCTGTCCAACTAATCTACCCATCGGATGCGCTGAACAGATCTTGTAGATGGGTCCGCCCGGCAGACTTGTCCAAAAAACAATATGTAACAGACCTGTAAAATAGATCTGCTTGTTAGATCTGAGTAATGGTTCCACCCAGAAGACCTGTCAAATAGATCTGTTTACTAGATTTTCTCAACAGATATATCCATCAGAGCCGCCTAGTCGACCTGCCGAGCAGTGGATTCGAGTAACAGATTTTTCTAGTAGTGGATCTATCGAAAAGATCTACTATCTAATAGATTTGTCTAATAAGTATGCGCTACCATCAAATTACCGGGTAGATTTATGCTATAAATGTGCTCCAGAACTTTTACTACTGTGAATTTGTCCTTTAGGTCTTCTAGACTAGAGGCTTCGCCACATAGATCTTCTATATGAGAGATTCTGGCGAGAGAAACTCGAAGGATGGACCCTCCACATTGAAATCTCCAGCAATAAAAACCTTCGTATTAGAAATTTCAAGGACGCAATATCCGCGCTGTAGGCTCCAACAATAGGACCCCCATGGTACAGGCCAAAGTAATGTGGTCAATGATGGATAAATTCAAAGGTCTGATTAGCTAGCTGGCTGGGCATACTATATATACCAGGTGTACGGCCTCGATCCTCTCTCTCATACTGCATTGTTAGTGCATGGTGCACGCCATATGTGTACATTGTCTGCCACATACTAGCTAGTGTATTCCTGCACATTGGCAGTCCTGGCTATAAATCCTCTATTTCGGCTTTCTTAGCTTAAGCAAGGCAATTACAGCATTCACACAATATCACACTCATGATCACGCTCTATTGTGAGAAAAGTATATTAAAAGAAAGCCTTAATTCGTATTTGCTAGCTTCATCTATCAGATTGAAGAGCTAGTCTCATTCAGTAGGCCCAAGTGTCATTAGTCTCTCCGCCATATAAGCCTGCATCTACTCCTTGTGCACTTGATGCGAATGGCATCAACTGGTTTTCGAGTGATGATATTTTAGAGGCGGCCAAGTTGAGTTTTAAGTTCTTGATACTTCATCTTCAAGCTTTTTTCTGGGTTCTGGTGTTTCTCTTTGGACAGAGCTTTTATCGCTTCGCTAATAAAAGATTGTGCAAATCGCCAAGTCAAGGATAGGTTCTGTGTCTGTAGAGCACGTAAGATGATTCCCATGGAATTGCAGTTATCTTCAGAAGCAGGGATTCTGAAGTCAATCCAGCATTTACCCATTTGCTCGAAAAGCTTTGGGATGTCGAAATCTATTCCGGAGAGGTCTGGGCTCCTTTCAACGAGCTCTATAACCAGGGGGCACTCAAGGGGCCGCAGGCCCTGAGGACGCTCATACTCCATGTCAATGCCCCAAAGGAGTTCCTGTCTTCTACTGATAATGTTCAGCCCAATATGTTTCATTTGACTCTCATGCTTAAGCATGGCTTTCTCTTCTGCGTAGAATTCAGGTAAGAAAAAGACGTTTGCAGAATTGACGCTTCGACTAATCAGAAAGCCGGCTTCGCGTCTGACCAGAGCCCTAAAATGCAATTTGCTTTCTTTTTCATGATAGCGCAATACAGCAAAACATGCTTCTTGTTCCACTGCATCCAGTACTTTGTCGTCGGAAGGAAGAGGTTGATTTGTCCACAATCCCACAATCATGTATTGGGTCATACCTATGTTGGGTTCTGCTACGGCTGTGTCTACAGCGTTGAGTGTAAGCATACTCATGACTGAGCCGGAAGATTGCTTTTTGGGACGCTTCTTGTGGTACGCCCACAACAACTGATCAGACATGCGATTTTCGAATGGATGTCTCATTCGCTTGCGGGAAGTAGTTGTAAGAATGTCTCGTGCAGAGTTCTGTTGCTGAGTAACAGATCCGCCGGCATGTGATGATTCTTCAGCAGCCAAGCTTTCCTTTTCGTCTTCTCGTGGCTCTGAAGCGTCGCTCATTTGATCATCACTAAGCCCATCTGCCTTGCCCAGGCCAGAGGAGTTCGAATGCTCAGGACTTTCTCCAAGCATCTTTGACGTCTTAGAAGCCTTCATGCTGTTACTTTTCTCTCTTGCCCCACTGTGCATGCATGTGGCCTCAGACTCAGGAATTGTCCTATCCATACTCTCGTAAGGGGATTGAGAGGGGGTCTGAACACAATGAAGTGTCTCATCGTCATTATCGGGCACTGACTGCACCATGCTTTCGTCAAGACTCTCATGTGCAGTTGAAGGACGTTTAACTCGGAGGGGCTGACTAGGGCTCTTTGTACGTTGCGAGACAGCTTCTTCTGTTAAGTGGCTTGTAAGTATCACTCAACAAAGTATGGAATTAGATAATCTTACTAATGCCTTTTTCGGTAGGTAAGACAACCATAGATCCTCCACGCAAATGCTCGCACTTGACGCAACTGTGCTCTTGAGGAGGCGGATTGACATCTTGCATTACCGTATCCTGTTGATCATTGTCTTGAGTGGTTATTGAACCTTCTGATACAACTGATGGCTGTTCTTGGGCTCCAGGGGGCGTGGCTATAACTATTGGATTCTCTCTGCTTCCTTGGGGATAAAAGGTATGCGACAATCCGTTTTGCTGCCCCGAGTTAGCTGCATGAGACTCTTCACGTGGGAGTTCAATGTTAGGGCGCGTCGTCGGATCTTGAGTCCCAGGCTGGCTCGGCGATAGCATCTGCTGGATTGTTTGTGGGAATTGCAGCTGTTGGTGTAAGGGATAGGAATCTTGAATTTGTAACCCATGTGGTCTGAGGATCATATTGGGGTTTACATTGAGGACCCAAAATTGTGGAGTCTGTCGGACCTGTGGGGAAGCAGTTGGAGGATTTTCAGGGGATGCATAGCCCGGAAAGTACGGATGTGGCCCTGAGTAATATGACGTTAGTTATGAATGAAACTCAGTTAACAAGATTACAAACCTTCAGGGTAGGGAGCCTGGCCGTTATGCTGGGTAAATAGTGGTTGCTGCGGCTGTACTGGATGAGATGCTCCATGAGGAGGGCAAGAAGTGTGAGAGTACCAAAGCAAAGCCTGCAGGAGAGGCTGGGGATGTTGCTGAAGAAGCTGATGTAGCTGAGGATTGTGATAATGCTGCTGCTGCAAACTCTGCTGCAAACCCTCGAGTGACTGCTGTGGCTGCTGCAGCGGCTGCGACTGAGTAGACAGGTGGGACTGCTGGGGTGGAGCTGGCGTAGGTTGAAACTGCTGTTGTTCATGTGTAGGCGGCTTCATGAGCCTGGCTTTGGGAGGGCTGCCCTGCTGCTCCATGACGTGAAAGGACAAGTATCGCTAAAGCAGTAGCACATGTATTGATCAGATGGAACGACTCGATCCCAGTGAAAGTGGTATTGAAATGCCAATAGATGTGCTTGCGCAGAGAAGAAAGAAGATGGGGAGGGTGGATGAAATGAGGAAAAGGCTGTGGGAAACATGTGGGCACATTCATAGCAGACGAGATCTTGGAAAAACAAACTCGTCTATCGCTTGTGAATGAATAACTCATCAAGAAGTGAAACGGCGGTGTAGAGTGAGTTCTCCCTGTCTATTGAGAATAAGAGGCGTGTTGATCAGGTGAACAAGCCATGTAGAGTGAGATTTCTCAATTTGAAGAGAGCAAAAGATTTAGTAGAGAACAACATGCCGCAACTACTAAACCTCACGGGAAATGGAAAAGGCCATATTCCGTCGACTTCTCAAGTTATTGGAGATAACATGTTTTGACGAGCAAAGGATACAAAGTATAGCGCAGGAGACTTAGCAATCAAGAAAAGCCCTTTGACTCTGAAGCCTTTCGTAGATTGAGGACGAAGGTGTTCAAAGGAATGGGATGTTATGATTCGGATGAATATCTTTACTGGAATTCTCAGAGGCAGATCTAGCAAATGAGCGAGAAAAGGCCTTAACCGGAGGATCCAGCATTCGATCAGATACAAGATAATGAAAGCTTTTCAAAATTTAAATAGACAGATGGAAAGGGAGAATTAAAGAAAATTACAAGCAGCCGCTTTTGCTTCTCACTCGTTTTTCTGATTGAGTAGTCTGATGTAGTGAGAATTCTTCAGAGTATCGTTGTAGTAAGAGCAAAAATCTATGAGAATTTCATCTGGGGTCTTCAGCTCGGTAGGCAGACTCACATATTAATTCAAATCACTCGATATAGTATCTCCTAAGACGAGCAAATTCATCTTTAAAGGGCATTTCAGCTGCGTAAAAGACGAGGAAACAGCTTTTATAGGCACAATTGTATTCGTAAGATAAGAGCAGAAACTTGAGTATGAGAAATGCTCTCCATTCACTGAAATGCAGATAAATGATGAGGTTGATTTCTAAAAAAGCAATCTGAGATTTTTGTTTTCTCAAAAGTTGTAGGAGACCGTATATGCCTGAAAAAAAAGTATCCGCCTTTTCATTACGCGAGTGAGCTGGTGAAATCGAGAGAATATTGCCACGTCATGAATTTTCACAATGGCTTTCTTCCACTCAGAATAATCGAGAAGCAGCAGCAAAATAGTCACCGAGAATTTATTGACCTCATTATTAAATTGACACCAATACCTTCCACCTCTTTCACCAAAGCTGTACTTTATTATGAAACTTGCAGTATTGCCTTTTATTTTAGTTTGCTCTTAGATCCCGCAATTAAACTTTACTCTCCTAATTACTGGCATTCGAGTTTGACTGAACAACTTTGTCATCTCTGTTCTCAAGGAGCTGTTCTGCTTCATCATTTTTCGAAAAGTCGTATTTTAATGCAAGACCAAGGCGAATCATTGTGTTGTAATGTGATCGAATTAGTTAATTCTGATCCATTATGATATAGAATGTCTAAGTACGGCCTCGAATGAGGTCTTAGTTCTTATGTACAGAATGTCTGTGATACAATAACAGTGTGGAGATCAAAATCACCAGTCTTGACACCTTACTAACCACAACACACTGCTATGCAATGATGTTGCTCGTGCTTTGCGAGAATCTTATGGATCAATTTCTGCGAGGGAACTTTAACATGTGAACAATAGTATCATTATTTAGAAACTTTTTTTGAAAGAATTTGCAGCAGCCTACATCAAATATGACAATGACTGTTAAAGCATTGGAGCGAGAACTGAAATGGAATTGATGATTGATTATTTATCTAAAAGAAGAAGAAGAAGTAAATTGCTTTGCAAAAACATTGTATGGCTGGTTACGTGAATAGCCTGTTGTGTGTCATTCTTTAACACACACCTTCCAACTTTGATATTTCCCCAATTTGTCCTTTCTCTTGCTGCTTAGACTTCGCTAGAGCTTGTGCTGTGCAAATCAGGAAGCAGTTGCTACATTTTAAGGAGACACTCAGAATCATAAACCTACTTATTGGAATGTTCAACATGCTGCTTGGCTAGCGATGCCCAGTGAACAGCCTCGCGAACCTCATAAATGTTGAGATCAATAAAAGAGACCCCCTCTAGTGACCTTGTCACAGGTCTGGTCATTTCAGGGATGCCAGCAGCGGTCACAGAAGCAGTCGAGGACCTATGAATCTGCCTGGTGAGCCCGCCTGGCGAAACCACCTGGCGAAAATGTCTGGCGAAAATGTCTGGCGAAAATGTCTTGCACATCTGGCTGGCGAAACTGTCGAGCATGTCTAACTGGCAAATTTGCCTGGCATATCTACCTAACGTAAGTGTCTAGCACATCTTCTAAGTAATACTGTCTGACACATCTGCCTGATCGGTCTGTCGAGCAAATTCGTTCAGCACGCCTTTCTAAAAGCAGGTATACCCACCAGTATTCATCTCCGAAAGTAGATATGACCTGTAGGTCATGCTTTATCAATAACTGCCGAACGATTTTATCGTTATGTCCTCGTTACCGGTTTTTATCAGAGAACGCCCTTTGGCACCGTTTGATAGAAATCATATTCAAGTCTCAATTTCTGGTGTCCTTAGTAAGACGATCATCTGTTATGGAGTCGATCTACGTCTCCTTGTATGGCGCATGACGCTTCTATGTCGGAAGCACTAGGGGCTCATATCATCTATGTATACACTCTTTTTAGGAATGTTACACCAGGCTACTCACGTGATCTGCCACACACACTGTTTTTACAGCACTGTTTGCTTCTCATTTTCTCTAAGATAGTCAATCAATCACTCAATTCATTCAATTCTCGCTCCAATGCTTTAACAAAGCATAGTTTCCTCCGAGGAACAGCTGATGGGCGCGGCAAAGCTCAAATACCTCTGTCGTAGTCGCTTCAGACGAGGCCTTCTTGGAGGTACAATGGTCTCTAGAAAGACTTTCCTGCTACTTCTTCTCGAGCATCGCATGCGAGACATGATAGCTGGCCCGTCTTTAATAGTGACACCAACAACAATTATGAAAGAATAGGCTAACAAGATAGACGCCTATTGAGACTAGGTAAATTGTCGTGGAATCTGATGATATATAAACTAACAGTTTGCAGGGACATCGACCGAAGCACCTAATCCTCACCGATGCCTCCCTCTCCGCAAGGACCCTCATACAGGAGGAGTACCAAATAATCATCTGCAGCTATGAGTACGCCAATGCTCGACATCGCGAGCTGCAGCGCTACAAGGAGGCACGTAGGGCATTCAACGATAAGACTGCCAGGCCACACCAGGTCAAGCTGGTCAGAGGCCCAACTCCGGAAGCCAACCTCTTCTCAGCGATGTGGCTTGACAAAAGCAAGCAATTCCGATGTGTCGTCCTCGACGAATGCCAGCGCGCGTCAAAGACGCCTGGCAAGTACCACGACTCGGTGCGAGCCTTGCCTTGCATCAGCCATGTTCCTGTCTCTGGCACACTGGCGAGCAACACGTGGTTTGACCTGTTCAGCCCACTTGACTTCTTGAATGGCATGCCATTCGAAGGAAAGGCCGCTTTCCTTAACCTCTTTGCGCAGCGCAAGGATAGTGGTAAAGGCTGACATGCTTCGCCCTCTGCCCGGCAAAGAAGGTTGCTGCAGCGCGTGCTGCTTGCCGTGACCGTGGCACGGCCATTCAAGCTTTCACCTGATCCGGGTATGGACATCAAAGATGTCCTATTCCATATGGATCAGGAGGTACAGCAACTGACGGAGCATTGCCACGGTGAATTTATGAAGAGACAGGGCATGCGAAAAGGCAGAAGCCGTGGTGCAAGACAATCTGAAGGGTCACTGTTTGCGAAGCATGTTGAGGGCCTCCTGAACTCCATGCACATCCTACTCCTCGACAATAGGTTCCGCAACGAGTCGACATCATTCGACGAAGCGGCGGCCTATTTCGGCAGCCAAGAATCACACGAGTTGGAGCAGCAGCAGCCAAATGACGTCCGCCAAAATTGGTTGGACCACTTGACGAACTTGCCAGAAGGAAAGCTCCGTTCACTACGTGTGGACGCAATTCTGGCACAGTACGACGAGTGCCGGGCACGTTTCCCAGGAGAACGGATCCTGATCTTCTCACAATTTCTGAAGTTTCTTGACATCCTCGCCGCCATTTTGTTAAAGAAATATGGGGTGGCGTGTCACAGATACGATGGGACGCTCAGCTTGGATGTCCGTGAACAGAATCGCACGGCTTTCTGCAAAGCCCACCCGTCCACGCCAATGCTCATCACGCACAAAAATGGTGGGGCTAGTTTGGAACTTCAGAAAGCTTCGATTATCATCCAGTGCGAAATTTGGTGGAACAAGCAAGTACAAGATCAGTGCTATGCGAGAGCCTATTGCAGAGGTCAAGAGTGTTGTGATCTCACTGCTTTTCATTCAGAACTACGAGAATATTGCGTCGCTATATAGGCAGGGTTTTCTGGTGCTGGTCCACCTGGTGGATACCTTATAATTCAGGCCATGGTTCAGTCGCACCTGGTACAGGTGCGCCAAACCACCAAAACCTGGTCAGGCAGGCTCAACAAAGAGCACCAGGTCAAGAGCACCAGGTCAAGGTCAAGCGAATTCTCGCTCGGAACAGTTCGATCTAGATGTTTCTCGAAGTCAGACAAGAAGAGAAGGCCTACGATGGGGAATTATCACTGGGAAGAGTGTTAAAGCATTGGAGCGAGAATTGAATGAATTGAGTGATTGATTGACTATCTAAGAGAAAATGAGAAGCAAACAGTGCTGTAAAAACAGTGTGTGTGGCAGATCACGTGAGTGGCCTGTTGTGTGACACTCTCTAATAAATTTACTAATAATGATACGTCCAACCACCTAAACGTCTTTAGAAGATGCCTTCCATTCTCACTCAGTATATGTAGCACCGGTCGAATATTGAAACAAAATTCTGACAACTACACGAGGTACATTTCCAAGGGGAATGTAAAGAGCTCAATAAGCATAATTTGAATGCGCTTCTCTGCACGTTCATCGAAGATGCCGCCAAAGTGCCCTAAAACCGCTTGTCGATAAGGTGAGGCTTTCCTGCCCTTTAGAATTGCAAGTAAATTCTAACGTTTGCTGAATGACAAGAGGGTTCGAGGAGATAATTCCCCTGAAGAGAGTCAATTTACCGGAGAGAAGACTCCAAGCATCGGCGCCAGCGCCAACGTATCCAACGAAGAAGGAGCAAGCAAGTCTTCGAGTAACGAAGGTCCTACCAATGAGGTACCGTACAGTCGCCACTCAAATAACAAGCAGATAGGTAAACCGCCAAATTTCTAACGCCCTTTCGAATGCGTCCATTGACGGTTAAAAGTGAAGCGCATGTGTCAGCATCAAAACATGCTGCGGCGGCCTCGGTCAAGAAGCCCCAAGCAACACGATACGAAGAACCGCTTCAGCAATCCGGTCATCGAAAGCGCAAAGTTTCAATTACAGCGCCTAACACCCCAATATCGACATCGATGAAGGCGCTTAGAGCAAGAAGCTTAGGTAGTGGTGGGAAGGAGTGGTATTACGAGACTGTAGGCTAATTAAGTCTTAGAGATTTAGAGGACGCTCGTATATTACATTTATTCGATTAGTGATATGATCTCGCCTGCCTTAGTTGTTGAATAAAGAATATCTAAGTATCTACTCTTTACCTTTATACAGCCTTAATTGCCCGGCCAAGAAAAGTAGCCTATCCGAGTCTCTGCGTAATAACATCAACTCAGTCTGTCTTCCTAAAGAGATACTAGGCTTAAATAGCGGAGACTGTTGTAACAATAAGGCTTAATAAATGTTTAGCTCTTTAAATTGGTGGATAAGGCTCCTAAATATGAGTCGAGGTTGCCGTCCGTCAAAACTACCTCACAGTAGAGCGTGTCTATGAATGTGACATCAGATATATGCTCTGCTTCCACTGCCGGAAACTAACAAGGCAAAATCTGGAGAACTGTTGCTTTATCATGGAGATCCTCTTTATCGATGTCCCTTAACCCCAACGCTTCCAATGACGACCTGCAAAGTTGACGTGTGATGGAAATTATACGAGGAAGCTCTATGTTGTGTTAGAAGATTCTGAAGGCTAGGTATGTTAGAAGTGTTTTTGTTTCTTTTCCCCTTTGAGGTAGCGCTTTCCTTAAAGAGGGCGGCTCTATGACTGCACACGCGACTGTCTCGTGCATACTCTGCACGCTCATCCTTCGATTCAATGTCCTTTCTAAAGCTCGGTAATTGTTTCCGGACTGGCATCTAGGATAATGTAAATGATTGGAAAATTCATACGGCCTAAAAAAATTTTCCAAACCGCTTTTATTTAGTTGTGTTACGAGGCTTAGAGATCCTTCTGGATGAGCATAAGGCAGAAGTTCGAGAAAAGGATTATAGCCTACTTCACCAATGAAACGGAAAGCAGTTACCTTGGAAGATTCTTCGCATGAATGCGACAGCCGTTCTAACACGCCAAAGAAGAGAACGCGAAAAGGTGAGGATTCTGACAATAACAATTTCTCCATAGTAGGAAATGCAGTACATTACATGAAAATTGTCTAAGAATTGATCAATAGTGGCATATTGTTAATTCTTCTGTACAGTATCTACATCATCTAGACATCCGATCCAGAGTAAAAAGGCGTGTGCCCGAAAAAGATTACAAAACGCCTTACTGGTCTGAAGAATTGTGCTTTTTGTGGCGTCGTACTCATACACCCGCTGTCCCATAAACAAATCTATATTCTACAAATGCCCTGTTCTTGTGATAAAACGCCAAATATAACGAGTAATATAATAAATTAACAAGTCTCGTCCTCACGAGAAGAAATACTGGCTTTCTCGCAGCTGCTTGACGTCAAAGGAGCCCTTTTTCGGAGCTGGCGAGAAACGAAGCGGTGTCCAGAAGTAGATGCGCCTGGATTCATGTTGTGTTTTGGGTTTGCGCTTGTTGGTCAGCGTGGTGGCTGAGGGGGACAGCCGCTCAGTAGAAGATTCAAGTTCTTGCTCAGCTGAATGCGACCCCAAGGCGGATGAAGTGGTAGAAGTTACGGCTTTGTCAAGCTCAAAGTCAAGCTCATCTTCAGAAAGTGATGGGGAACTGACACCCTTGTCAGCGGCTCGAGCGGCTTGCAAGCCACCGTGCGCTTCAACAATAGATGCTGGTGTGACCATCGCTTTACCCTGGGCTTGCTCTTGCGGGTCTGTAGAATTGAGCAGATCTTGGCGCTTGACTTCGAGAGATACCAGTTCTAATTGTCTCTGACTTCTGATGGAAGGCCTGGTGTATAGCTGAGTCATGAATCCATTCTCTTTGTACCAGGCTTTGAGGTATTTTCCGAGAGCACCCTTCAAGGACAACGAGGCCCATTCCATGGCACCATCGTATCGTGCGACAAGCTCTTCGCGTAGGCGTTCAACAACATTGTCAGAGTGCATGCTGATGAAAGCGTCCCGCAGAATGCTGCTCATCTTGGGCACATCGGCTGCGTGGGTCCAGAAAGAATCGTGTACCGAGGCAAATTGAAGACCAGCCTCATCACACTTGATGGCTGAGAGCATCATGTGCGTGGCATCGAGCGAGTGAATGAAATTAGGCGGAAATCCCTGGTACTGTCTGCGCTTGTGCACCGGATCAGATGGCTCCGGGGTTCTGATGCTGAGCTGTTTGATTTGCGTCGGAATCAAGCGGACCTTGTGCTCGCGGTAAGGCTGTACGACCGGCAGACCAAGCGGCGTGGTCCAGATGACACTAGATTGAAATTTCAAATCTGATGCATTTTTTTTGGGCTTGAGCCTTGGTCGAAGCTCGCCAGGTCTCACGGGGTTGGCTTGGACCTTGGATTCGTGTTGCAGGCGCTCAATATCTTGTCGTGTGACAATGGACGAGATCTTAGAGGCGCTTTCGCCCAGCCAGTGCTGGATAGCCTGAGCACCGTTGAACATTTCACCCAGTGCCTTGAAGATGAGCCTGGCAATGTAGCACGACACGCTGGTAATGTCAATATCGTTATCCAGCGATTCTTTTGGCAAAATGTCGACAAGCTGCTTCCGAACCTGGGCAGCAGCACCAACAAAGGTGACGCCATAAACATTGGTCATGACTGGCTGCTTGACGACTTTGCGCACCACGCGTCCAATCATGGCCTGAGCTTCCTTGACGCCATTTTTGGCATCTTCATCGACATAGCCTCGGACAAGGTCGGCAACTGCAGAGTATATGTCTGCAGGTTTGTCTCCAGGCACCAAATTGACTTGCTGGGCACCGATCTCATCACCTCCAAGCGCGGCGTAGTGCTGCAGCCCATTGCACGAGCCGTCTTGCTGTATAGGCAGATGTGACACGTAACGTGACGGTACAGGAGAGTCGAGGGCGCTTTTGAGCTCTATGCAGGCAGCCAGACATTGCCAGGGATCGCCAGCACCCATCCACCATCTTCTGCCGTTGAGCGGGTTTTGGACTGAATCATAGATTTCATCCATGTGGCGCATCACAAACTGTTCACGTTCATCTAGAGACTCCTTGTCGTAGCCGTACACATTGGCGAGATGGATCTTGAGCCAGCGCAGGCCTTGATCGCCAAGCTCTTTGCCTCTGGCAAACTGGAAAAGGGCGCGAATATAGTCAGGACCCATGTGGTTAAAGTAGGGTGGGATAGGATAGGCTCTGCCACGGAAATCGATGCTGTGTGGACAGTAAAAGGTTTTTCCCAGGTAAGCGCGCGCAACTTCAAATTGCACATTCTGGAAACATCTTTGCGAGTGGAGGCCCATTGCCTCGTTGCGAGCTTGACGGGCAATGTTCACCCAGCGCTTGTGAGCTGCAAAGTCTTCGCGCGGTGGCTCTGGTGGGATGTCCTCCACCGCATTTTCTGGGGCCAGCCCGGCAAGCGCTTCTCCTGTATTCCACGCCTCTATGATGACCTCGAATAATTGACTGTTAACCTTCCATGGGACCTTGCCAATGATATCAAGACCCCTGTAGACGCCTTTGAGGTCTCCGCGCTTGTCTGCGATCTTGAGATACTCGAGCTGCGATGTGCCTTCATCAGTTAGTCGCAGAGCCGAGGTTTCAGTCTTAAGATAAGCTCCGTCTTTGAGGCTTCGCCAGGGACGTGGCTCGACCACCATGGGAAGGTGCTTTGATATGTACTGCTCGTTTGGCTCGCGCTTCATCCTCTCAGTCATAGCGTTGTGTGTCCTCACAACGCCAATCCTCTTGCCAGTGGTCCATGCAGTACCAATCTCGAGAACTTGAACAGTCTCAGTCTCACGATGACCCGTGACTGGGCTGGCATGAGTATAAGGTAGTGAGGCTGCTTTGGTGAGCCATTGTAATACGATGGCCCCCAATTTTATCAGGCTGTCCCATGGAAGGCTGATCTTGTCGACAGCATGTTCACCCTGCAGAATCGGACTTGGCGATGCTGATCCTTCTGAAGAATCTTGGGTGGGAGCGTTTCTCATGAGCATTTGAATCCTTTGGCGGCGCTCAGAGACTGGAAGTTTACGGAGTAGAGACTTCCATTTGCCCATAGCAACCTTTGTCTTAAGTTCGTCCTCGATGGCAATTCCGATGGACTGACATAGCCTGGTCAATGGAATGGTAAGCGGCTCAGGCCCTGTGTTAGCCCTTGTTGTGGACGCAGCAACCAGGTTCTCAAGATATGCGACGACTGCGGCGCCTGCAACCTGCTCTGGTTTCAAGAGTGCCAGATGCGGTGCCACCCAGGCAAGGTCCTGGTGTTCATGCGCTATATTCTCATTGTCCAATCCGCGGACCATGTCAAGATCGGCTTGAATGGTGCCTTTCATCTTCTCTACCCAGTCGTAGATGTGCGCACCAAGGCGACCACCGACAAAGGCGCCCCTCGTGCGGTGCTGCTGCGTTTGCTCGCTTTCATTGCGCCATCGGTCAAGCGCGGCAGAAACAACATCCTGCTCGATCCTCTCTTGCACAAGGATTGCATTGGCCTTTACATCAACTGAATCCTCGAATTGGGGCTCAGCCAAGGATGCAGAAGCCAGTGAGTTCTTGACGGCGCTCACGCCGAGTCCTTTTTGATTAGCAACTCGCAACTCCGGAGTGCTGCTGCTGAAAACCTCTGTGTCGCTCTTTGTACGTACTTCCGACATAGTGGTACCCAAGAGTGTTTCTTCGACGACTGGGGCGGTCACTGGGCCAGGTTCTGCTTGAGCAGAAAATGAACTTTGGAAGTTATATTGTTGGGCTGAAAGAGGCAGAATTTGCGCTACCTCGTCCTCTTCAAGGATTGGCGAAGCGAACGTATCCTCTTCAACGCCATAGCCTGCTTCGGAAGCTTGCGAAAGATAACGTCGAATCGTGCGATCCTTCTGCGCCCCCTCAAGCGATATCAATGCAGCTTTGATCAGCGCCGAGATCATGACTCCTGTCAGGGGTGTTTTCCGCCCACGGATGTCCAGTTCAAGCCACTTTTGCATCGCGATAAATCGTTCTCGTGTGGGATCTGCCAGTTGAAGCTCCAGCAAAGTCACAAGATACTCCTCGTGTGCGTTGATGAGCTCCGGCTGGTTGGGCATCAGGCTATGCCGCAGGTCCTTGATCAAGATGGCGGCTCGATCAAGGCGGCTGGCCCTGATGCAGGCATAAAAATGCTGAAGCTTCTCATTGAGATCTCCGTTGATGCCATGTTCGCCCATCATCCTGAACTTTATATCTGATGACCCATATTCAAGCTGAGGTCTTATCGGGTTGCGTATTGGATCTGATCCATACTGCCAAGGTTCTGAAAGGGAGGGTATCTGTGCTGTGTCGGTTGCTTTTGCAAAAGGAATATAGCTGTCGTAATGTGATACATTATGCGCCGGATCAGCAGCTGCGGTGGCGGACCGACGCTGGTGTGAAAGGAGGTCGCGTGAGAGTCGTGGTCGGTGGGGAAGAGGATGACTGGGAGGCAACGCAGAGGTGGCGATGCGTCGAGGTTGTTCCAAACATCTGGCCACAGATGGGCATAGCCAAGGAAGATGCAGCTGGTCATAGTTATACGCTACATGATGCGATAATCGATGACCTTTTGGGTGACGAGTTGCTCGAACGAGCATTCTCTTGCAGGTCCAGGACGCCGCACAACTGGCAGCGTGACTCAGACGCTGCTATCAGAAGAGATAGAGAAAGATCTGCGTCAGAAGGGGCTATTTTGACGCATGAAGCAGAGAGGCAGCCTAGACATGAGTTGATAGCAAAGTTGACAAAAGGAGTGGCAAGTCAGAAACAATGATTTCGGTAAGACTAATGTTGTCTAGCTCCCCTGGAAAAGTTTAGGTGATTGGGACACCTGAAATTTCCGTAAATCTTTCTATGAGCACATCTCTCACACACATCGACACTTGACTGTATCCACCAAGTTTCTCACTTTCTCACTTTCTCATTGCGCTCTGTATTATTCCATGCGCTTTGGCATTTGGAAGTTGATCTTCGGGCCGCTTTATCCCAGATTGTTGTACCCACGATGCTCCTGGCTTCCTTGATAACTAAGGACATGGCTGCAGCTCACAGCAGCAGCGTGCTTTCCGTTTGTTAAGAAGAAGCTCAATGTGCTTTCATGGACAGATGTGTTCTTATTCTTTTATTCTTTTCCTAAGCCCTGACATGGTGCTATCGCGCTCCTACAGGCAGGAGAGAAGTTATAAGCAAACTCAGTATTCGAGCCTGACAGTGGATGATTGAGGGAGCTACGAGATGATGGTGTGAGTTTCGTATTAGCTAACTGCCTTTGGGTATCTTAGAGGCAAGGCATTCCATCTCAAGATATCCCACATGTTCGCCCTTTATATTTATTCATAGTTCAGAGAGATACATCTAGACTTGAAATTCTCAAATTTCTCTGTCGAGTGTAACAATGGACTATGAATCGCATGTAGATTAAGAGCATAAAATTGAAAATAGCTCTCAATAGGACTGAAATTGTTTCCACCGATCTTAGTGCGTGTTCACAACATCTGCAATGACCAAGCTTTGACCGTCGAACTCGTCAATATTTTCCTCAGCGCAGCACCATCGAATGAAATCCACGCTGTTGCGCATGTTCAGACAAACCATAGGTTTATTTGAATTGACAGCGCGACACCAAAAAAAAAAAATAGATTTCAATCATGCTGTCCGCAAAAAGAAATGGCCAAACACATATATCAACACCAAAAAAAATGCCAAAAATACCAAGGTCGCGCCCGGGATCGAACCGGGGTTAGCGGAACCCTTGACTTTATCAAAATCCGCTGTGATCACCTCTACACTACGCAACCGAAAATTACGCAGGAGGAAAGGTCAAAATGTAAATATTTGTCAAAATATGAGCCCCACAATAAACCCACTTTCTTCACCAACACGACCGAGCCATATTGCTCCTTAAATGTAGCTGCGCACCTGCAGTTCTTCTATTAACCTTCTGCCGGGCCTACCTAAGATGGCCATTGAAATCATCACTATTCAATAGGAAATCTGATTGTCTAAGGAAGCGAGTACGAGCAATGGGCTCCATAGCTAAGAAGCTTTCTACACTGATACTTGGGAATGCTGTTCCTGAGATTTGACAGTGCAGAAGTATGTGCCATATGGTGTTAAGATATTAAGAATGTTCTGTGGTGTAAATTGCTGTGGATTATATGCCCTGACCTCTGTGTTCTATACATGAGTGTCGCATGCGGCTGCTGTTCTTGCACGTCTCTTTAATGATATAAGTGCCCTCTGGTGAATTTCCATGATAGCTCTCACGCTATAGCCGTGATTTTGAGCTTGGATTTCTAATACTGCTATCAAGGTAACGCAATTTGAGCTCCGACCAGAAATAATAATAATCATACCGGAGACATCCTAAATGATTGTATTGACCCCTCATCTAACGATTACGCCTCAAGCTCACCCAGAAGAGTACCTGATATAGATTTTGCCTGTAGAAGACGAGTAGATACACCTTGATGTAGATTTAAATATAATATGATATTATCTCGCCCACTTTGTGCGTCTCTTTAATCGTCGTAGGCATGTGCATTAGCATTCGGCTATCAGTCTGCGTAGCTTATCCCTGGCGCCGTGAAGCGCTTTTCCCAGGACCTTGGACGCCTGTCAAGCCACTGCCCGTCCAGGTAAATGGCATTATTACCTCAGAGCTTGGTTGGCATACTACCTTCTTTGATAAGAGTTTACCTACGAGTAAAGGTAGAAGGAGTGCTGAATGTACCCTTTGCAGTGCACTCTTCGTATTTCATCCAATCTCTGAAAGAAGGAAGCTGGAGATGGAAATAATTTCACCTCACAAAGGACGCTCTTACGCGAAGGTCAGCTGCGTGAGTGAGGACTCGCGTGCAATACTGATGAGCCTCAGTGATAGTATCCCAGTTGGTTTTCTTGTAAAGCACATGGAAGATTGTGAGTTATCCATCCCTGGACGGCTTTTGAGGTTGCCAGCTATTCGATTGATGGGCCCAACACGCTATAAGAGCATACGTCTTACATAATTAATAGTACGCCTATATTGTGGTTTCTCTTCATCACTAAATTGTCGAAGATTCTAGTATCGGATATTCTTGTAAAGTAAGTTATATCTAAGCTATAGGTATAGGCCCTGAGTAAGCTCTCTATTTCGTTTGAAGATGCGTATAAAAACCTAATAGCTATACAGTGCGCTATCCTTAACGGAACGGGAACGACGTAGCATAGCTTTGGGAGAGTGGGGGGAGGAGTGGGGGGAGAAATAGGGGGGAAGGGGCCAGGAGGAGATCGTGCGCTTGACATCTGCAGAGTTCCAGACTCGTTCAGCAATTTTGCCGGTGCTGACTCTAAGATTATTTCCAGTCTCATTATGAGTCAGAAGAAATGCGTATGGTGGTCATAGCTGAGATGGTTCATGGCCATACAAAGATACTGCTCAAGCTTTGCAAGGCCATCCTCAGTAAGGTTGTCTCGCGGAAATTTAAAATCGTGTAAGATCGGTTCTTTGCCTTTCAATGACAGTGTGACAACTCTATTTTCCTCAGACGTCTCGTTGACACTGAATTGTAGCTCTAGATTGGAAGCGGGTCGTCAAAGTCAATAATGGGTTCCAGCTTTGGCTCGAAGTTTAGTTCGACTTTGCGGCTTAGATCTAGGTATTCAGCATGTTTTTGAACCTTTTCAAACTACGCTAGCTGACCATGCTGGCCAAACTCAACGTTGAGAGGAGAGTCGAGAATGTGACCTGCGCTTAGCTTGATTTGATCGGGTGAAAATTGGAGCTCGTGCAGAACTTTACGCCTAACCTGTCGCAGACTGGCTGCTTGAGGTCTCTTTTTTTGGTCGTTCAGTACTTTTGTGATTAAAACGCGCCTCATTGGAAACATCTTCTTCAATTTTTATCTCCACAGTATGGTTTGCAGCATTAATGCTCTATGCTGCAGGACTACGCTGTGGCTTAAGAAATGGTGTAGACATGACTCTCGCAGCTAAAGTCAATCTTTCTGCACAAAACGGGTGGAGACGATATTTTCGAAGCGTTTGAACCTAGCCCTCGAAGTGCTAGCTCTAGAATTTATGTAAGAGACAAAGAGACTCAAAAAGCACTCAGAGAAGAACGTTAAGAACTGGCTTGCTCATGCAGGTACATAGAGGCAAGATGCTAGCTTACAAAAGAACCAGCTTGTATTCGAGAAGTTCAAATAAAGCGCGTTCTATTGTTGATGTGAACAGTCGAAATGATTTGTACGGAAGAAGGGGAAGGCTCGCGTCTAAAAGGAGGCTACAGCACTTGCCTTGTTTGCAGTGTGTGCGGAAACTGACGTGACGTACGTCAGACGTACGTCTTTGACGTATCACGTGATAAACGTCACGTCAGCTATATATAAGACTTACGTCAAGACGTACGTCTTGACGTACGTCAGTACCTTAATATAAGGGAGCATACACCTTAATCATAAGAGTAGATAGAATCAAGCTTTATTACTATCTATCTATTTAGTTAGGTGAACATCCCTAATCCTTCTGTAACCTCATTACCACTATTCTCATCTTCTAATAGATCGGAATCATCACTAATTTAATCCAATTCTAGATCTAGATTAAGGTCTAAGAAGCTTAACTAACTCTTTAGGCTTAAGATCTGATTGACTATCTTAGGCTTAAGCCTGTTCCTTTTCTTTATTATAATATCAGCGCCACCTGAGAACACTGATTTAGCTGCAGCAGAAGTAGCAGGAATTACTAGATAGTGGCGTGCCATTAGGCTTAAGACTGGGAACTTGATCTGGTTGGCCTTCTAGGAGGTTAATGGGTCCTCCTTTATATGGGTAATAGGTGAATCTAGATAGCTTTTCACCTTATTCTCAGATCTAGGCGAGTTAGTATGCTCGCTACTATAGAATGGATTACCTGGCTTATCTAGGTCTGCTTCCTGGCTAGGCTCCATCTAAAAGATTGATATATCTTGATTTATTTCTGCTCGAAATGCCTGTCGATCAAGTTTAGCTTTTAGACTATCGTATGCGTTGATGAATTGCTGCCGAATTATAAGAATTCGCTGCTTAATTACTTGGAAAAGGTTCAGATAGTCGCTGATTATATTGTAATATGAGTTCTAACGTGTTGGAACCTCTTGGGCAATCCTTAAAATAGAAGTTAGAAGATCTAATGTATTACGTTAACGAATAAGCTTCTATTATAGTTAAACTAACTTTCGAATTCTTTTAGCTGTTTTTCGAACTTTCCCACTAAGTGTACGAATCCTTTTTGATTTATCTAACTCGTCTGTAAATGCAGTCAATACTGCTTCAATCTCTTTTTCTATATTACTGAGAAATCTAATATCAGTTGGTCCAGTTGCTTTATAGTCAAGCTTTAGCTGGTTTAAGAAGACTTAAATAGTAAGGTTAATAATATATACTAAGCAACGGATATTAATAGTTTTGCGGTGAGCTAGAGTTAACTATTCCTTGATGGTAGAAGCCTTAATTAATTAAATTTATTGAATTCTTTAAGCATTGACGTAATATTAGAAGTATTATCACGAGTAATACTTAAAATAGTATTTTCAATAACGTACCCCACAAGCGAGCTGGATACCCAAGCGAGCTGGACAGCGCGCTAAAAAAATACCACCTTTTAATTCATCACGCGTCCACACCTTCCATATCACAAAATGTCACAATTTTCTGAGTCAGATTTAGTCACTGCTCTCAGAGCAATAGAACAAGACGCGACACTAAGCATTCGACGTGCTAGCCAGATCTATAACGTCCCAAAAAGCACCCTCTCAACTCGACGTCGCGGTATTCCTTCTCGACGCGATACACCAGCTAATTCGAAGAAATTAACCTCGAACGAAGAACAGGCGATTATTCGGCATATTCTTAATCTTGACGAACGTGGATATCCTCCTACGAAAGCAGCTGTTCAAGCTATAGCGGATAAGCTGCTCTATGAGCGCGACGCTAGTACTGTAGGCAAGAACTGGACTACTAATTTCATCAAACGTTCTCCTAAGCTAGAAACAAGGCTTAGTCGTTTATACGACCGTTAACGAGCTCTCTACGAGGATTCTGAGGCAATACAAGGCTGGTTCAACTTAATACAGAATATAAAGAATAAATATGGCATTGTGGACGATGATATATATAATTTTGATGAGATAGGCTTTTAAATGGGTGTAATTAAGTTACAGCTTGTTGTAATAGGAGCTGAGAAGCGAAATAGACCAAAGTTCATTCAACCAGGTAATCGTGAGTGGATTACTGTCGTCCAAGGCATTAACGCAAGTGGCTGGGCTATACCACCTTTTATTATCTTTGCGGCTAAAGTCCATCAAGATATCTGGTACCAGGATACTCAACTACCACTAAATTAGAAGATTGCACTCAGTGAGAATGGCTGGACAAACAATCAACTTGGTCTTGAATGGATTGAGCACTTTAATCTATTAATAATGCAGCGTACGAAAGGGACGTATCGCCTTCTTATTATAGACGGCCACGAAAGCCATAACTCGATTAAATTTCACGACTTTTGCAAAGAACAAAACATTATCACGCTCTGTATGCCTCTACATTCATCGCATCTTTTACAACCGCTTGATGTAGCCTGTTTTTCACCTCTTAAGCGCGCGTACAGCGACGAAATCAGCTCTTTAGCGCGGCGGCATTTCACACATATC